>VZSF01001201.1:870303-1068146 GCA_013398295.1 Chionis minor | reverse complement strand
AGGAAAGGAAAGGAAAGGAAAGTGAAAGAGAGACAAAGAACAAGAAAGACAAAGAAAGAAAGAACGAATGAAAGAAAAAGAAGGGAGATAAACACCCTGAGAAACACCCAGGACACCAGCTGTTTTCTCACTAGTAGCCAGTGATGCGCCTGGGGAAGCTGGGGCTCTCGGGGCTCCGGGGGCTGCCTGAGCCCACGGCTGTACGGGGGGCTCCGTGGGGCCCAGGGGAGTGGGGCTGGGCTCCCACACCTCCCACGCTCCCCACTGGCTCCTGCTTGCCAGCCTCGGCTCCACGTTATTTGCCATGGGGATTTCAGGTTGGTTTTATGGGGTCACTTGCCTGCAGATCCCAATGTAAAAGATCACGCACGGGGAAATTCTCAGGAATAAAACTGTCAGCCACTCTGCCCCAGCACACAGCCGGCAGGGTTTCTCCCTTACCTCCTCTTTTTTCCTTTTCCTTTTTTTTCTGCCCCCGCCCCGCCAGCCTGCTGACAACAGCTCATGCTTCTCCAGTGAGATATCCGTGCTCTCGGGTGCAGCTGCCCTGTGCGGCCCGTGGTTTGAGGCTGTGAAGTTTTTGGGACCCTCGCCCGGCCCCAGAGCGCGGAGCTCCCTTGGGGCAAGGGGGCCCGGCAGTTCAGGTTGTTGCCTGGGGCTCCCCCGGGAGCCCAACCCCGCTCGCCTGGTTTTCCATGCACCAGGAGCTGCCTCTAAAACCAGTCTCTCTCTGTCACTCCTGTCCTCATAAATGTTCACTATTGCTGTCAAAAAGCTCTGTACGGGGGTGCTGCTCTGCTGCCTGGGGCTGACTACACGTCTGCTGCTAATATGTGTGAGCGAATTTGTGCCCGTCCCCTCCAGCCTGACCCTTTCCTCACTCACACGCCGGCGAGGAGGGAGCAGCTCTTGCCCGGCTGCCTGTGCTCCCTGCGCACGCAGGGAAACGGGGCTGCAGCTACAGGGGAACAAGGCGCTTGTAGTTGGGAAGAAGGACACCTCCCCCAGTACTGATGTGCCAGAACTGGCTCAGTTGAAGCGTGTTTCCTTATCGGAGCACAAGTTCGGGGAGGAGTGGTGAGGAGCCCTGCAGAGCGCAGGAGGACACTACTGCTGCGCCACATCCGAAGGGAACGCCGCTGCCTTGCTGCTTCTCGCTAGATCCTCTCTGTGGAGCGAGAGTCGTTCTCGAGCCATCCGCTTGCGACCCAGTCGCTAGAGGGAAGGGGAAGCATTTTTCTGTGACTTGGTTGGGGTTGTCGCACCGAAGGTTTACGTTCACTCCGTGCTGCAGCAGCATCCTGTGCAGACATTTATTTTGGCTAAAGCCAGCCTGGTTCTCGTTTGGATGCAGTCACCGAGGCCTGACCCAGGCAGGCGCCTTGTGCTGGCAGAGCGGCTGCAGCCAGGCGGGCTGGCTGCGGGGGGGCACGCTTCCACATGGGGGGCTCAGGCGGTGCCACCCCGCAGGGGGCTGCAGTGGAGGGGCACAGTCCTCCTGTGGAGGGGCATTACGGAGCTCAGCCACCCTCAGGACATGAGGTGTCCCCCAAGCTCTCTGCCTGCCATTGCTGTAGACGAGATTTTTTCCTTGCAAGGACTTTTCCCCTTTTCTGTTAGGCCAGTAAAATACCCCTGATGCTCCTTGTTGTTCCACCTTGCGCCCCGTCACAGCAAAGACCAGATGAATTTCACTTGTTCTGGAGCCAATATGTTTTCATGGGGATTTGGTGTGGCGGATGATGTTATATATTAATCACTAACACAACACAGTATGTTAGCACAAACAAATTAACACAAACAATAAACCACAGGGCTCAGCATGCTAGTGGGAGGCTGCACAATCTACAGGGCTCCCACTGGGATAAGTCCTCTCCCTCCATTGCCGGGTGTATCATTGGACACGTTGCAAACTTAACCCAAGCACCATAAGGAACGGCTGCTTCAGCCGACGTCAGCTGCTTCTTCAAATCCAATCCAGCATAAAAACTGACTAACTTCATCCCGGAGATTTTTCTTCTTGCGTCAATGCTGGAGCTGTACCCTCTGGAACGCGTCCAGCTGAGAGGCACTGGGCTCTGCACTGTCACCGAGGGCAGCTCACGCATGTTAGAGCCGTGTGAGAGAGTGCAGTCTGTGAGAGCACCGCGCAGACCTGCCGGCCAGCCCAGGATCCGTCCTGCAGCCCAGGCTTGTCCACAAAAAAGCAGCACTGCTTCTGCCAGCCTGCTCCACACCCTCCTCTCTCCTGTCTCTTCTCCCATCTCTCCTTCTCCTTCTCCTTCTCCTTCTCACTTTACTCTCTTGTGGACGTACCTGTCCTCAGGGAATTTTGGGACCCGTGAGTTGTTCTCCGCTCCATTTGTTATTTTGCTCTGGGGGACACCTTGGCCCCTTTCGGAGCGTTGTGGTGGGGCAGGAGCCTCCTGCCCGCCTGCAGACCTGCACCGACGTCACTGACAGCACATCCCCCGCCCTGGGCACAAGGCACCTGAGGATTTCGGGCCGTTACTCTGGCTCCTGCTTCCACCAGCCCATCCACCCAGACGGCAGCTGGCTGTGGGTGCCGGGGCCAGGCAGGCTGTCTCTGCCGGAGCTCGAGGCTGCTGGCGCAGGCAGCCACCGTGGTCAGGACCTGCTGGCACAGAGACCCGCTGGCCGGGTGGCCAACCCTGCCCGCAGGCGCGATGTGCCCTGCGCCCTGTGTGCTCCCGCAGGGTCCTGGCCAGAGACCTGGCACCCCTTAACAGGCATCTCACGGAAAGGAAGGAGCAGGGACTCCACCAAATGCCGGGAAGTGCTTACAATAGGCTTTGTAATCCCTGCACAAGCCCTGCTAACGGCAACGGCGTGGTCCCGAAGTCACGAAGCGTAATGAAGCACAGCGGAGCGGAGCGAGGCTCAGCGCTCCCACTCCTGCCTTTGCGATGCCTCAAACAAGTTCAACACGTGTGTCCAGGGTCGCTTGGCATATTTAAATCCCTTTAAATCCCTTTGCTAGTTGCATCTCAATATCCTTCTGTGCAAGCAACAGCGATGATGTTTAGTCAGCTTGGGAAAGCTGTTTGGCATTGAAAAGGATCCAGGATAATCCTGGCTGAGGTTTCTGTATAATTTAATTACCGTATTTTTAGGTTTTGTTGCATAAAATAACACTGCACCATTTCTAGCTCTTCTCTGATGACATCTTAGTTAACTCATGTTCTTCCTATTCATTAATTCCATTTCCCCCTCTTTAGTTGAAATGCCAGCCTGGCACCGGTCAGGAATCTGCATTCCCATGGATTTATGAAGTTTCTTGTGATTCTCTGAAAGACTATTTCTAACGGGAAAGCGTGATTGAATCTAACCTGTTCTCACACACATGGCTGACGCATGAGGAACACCCTCATACTTGTCCTCCTGGGGGGTTTGGAAAAGAGATGGGAAGGAGCACAGGCAGCCTCCCCAGAGGTGCCAAGCAGCACAGCTGTTTCCTTACTCCGGGCTTTTACTCCAGAAAACCTGTCCCCGGTGAGGCCAGCAGTGGGACCCCTGTCATCTGAGGAAGGTGCACGTCTAAGGGGACCCGTAACAAACCCGGGGCCGAGCTCTGCGGGGGCCCCAGCTGCCACTGGCCCTGGAGACAAGGGCTCTCCTCCTCCACCACGCACGGCTCGCTGCCGTCCGCAGGCGCTTCCCATGGGCCATGGCCTGGGAAACGCCGCCATCCCTGCAAACAGCCCAAACCGGCTGGCACTGAGGGGTGGTTCAGTTTCAAGAACCGTCGATGCAGTGGCTGATATTTTCCTTGCCAGCACAACCCGGCTCACGCCTTCCTCTGCGGAATTAGCACAAGGACAGATTAAAGAAAGCCAATTTCCTTTCTCATCAAATCAATTCCTTCTGGGGCAAACAAAGCCACGAGCGCAGCACTCTTGTCCTCCCGTGATCTTGTGGTTTGCTCTGGCTGGAAGAGCAGCTTTGGAAAACCCGAGCCCATTTCCTGCTCTGCGTGCTGCGCTGTATATCCTCGCCTCAGCCCTGGAAATGCTTTGATGGATATTATTAGGCCCGGAAAGCATTTGGAGCTCCTTTCTTCCGTATGAGCCGACCAAACTGCTACGGGATGAAAGAGGGGCAAATTGGAAGGGTCTGTGGCTGCTGCGGGCAGGCTGCCTTCGTTAGGGAGCCCCAGTTGCACTGCTGCCGGCGAAAGCAAGCAGAGCAAAGCAGCCACCAGGCCAGGGTTGCTGCCAGACCCCAGGGAGGGGGGACAGCTCTTTCGTACCCCCCTGCCAAGAGGCAGAGCTGTGGTGAGGTTGGCTGCTGCCAAGACCTCCTCCTCTGCTCATCCTGGCGGCGCTGCCGGGGCTCACTGGATCCCTGGCTGGTTTGCAGGCTCCTGGCCATGCCCGTGTCCCGCTGCAAAGCCTGGGAGTGAAAAATGAACGGTGATTTTTCCGTGGCTGGTGCTCAGGTGCTTTGATACTAGGAGTGAGACAAACCACTTCATCCCCTGGTTTTCACTAGCACGCTCTTACACCACTGTTCTGCCCTCTGACTGTTTTACCCAGCAACCTTGAGATGCCCTAGCAAAGGCTGGGGGCACAGGGACGGGTTCCCCAGGTGAAGCCGGGGTCGCAGCGAGAAAAGGTTGTGCTATGTGGTCCTCAGGTTGGCTGTCCTGGGTTTGCCTGCCCAGCAAGGCAGCTCCTGGCAGCCTGCTGTCTGGGCAGGCAGAGGAGGTGAGGCCGGAGAGCCACGGCGCAGCAAACCAACGCCAGCGGAGCCCGACCTTCCTGGCTGCATCCAGCCCCCCGCAAGGCACCTTGGGCCCTTCTTGAACCCCAATACCAGGTCCGGTAGATCCCATCCCCTTCCCCAGCCCACCCTCATCAGATTCTACGAGTGAGGGGAACCACCTTTTGGTCCTCTCACATGGGCCATCGCCCACCCCGGGTCCCTGCACTCTGTCCTTGCTCAGCCCTCCAGCCATCGGGAGCGGGACTCTCTCACCACTTTGAGTGGGAAAGTGGCTGAAAAGAAAAGCCAAGCAAAACCTTCGCTTTGGGAAGGACCAGAGCGCTGATTGGTGTTTTGCCGCTAACACAGTCAAGAAATGACAGTGCGGAAATCTTGGGGAGTGAACAGCACTTGTGGTTATTGGTGAAATCCCATATTAGTAGAAAGGTCTGGTAAATGGAAGCAGGAGTCGCTCTGACTACAGCATCTGTTGGATGTGGAGAGTGGTTATGACTCTCTCCAAATACAATGCACATGTACTGGGGAAAATGACTGCTACAATAACAGGAATAAATCTTAATAGAGACTTGGGTGATAACAGACACCATAGGGGAGTTATCAAAATGAAAAACATATGGCAGCGTCTCTGCCAGACCTGCACGGAAACGCCTCGGAAGGACTAGCAGACCTTGTACCTGAAAATGGAAAAAGGGCAGGGGAGACAGTAACTGGGGAACAGGGCTGAGGGGACAAAATAAATCCCTTCACCGTGCCCTGCTGGGAAGCTGGAGCAGGGCAGGTTGGGTGCCGCTGTCCTGCTCTCTGTCTCCCTTCTGAGTCTGGGGCTGGGAGCAGCCAGGTTTGACAGACCCTTCCCTGCTTCTCTCAGCTTTGGCAGGACAAAAAGCTGCAAGTCAGCCTGGACAGGGGCCATTTTCGACTGCATCCAAACACGACCTGGACCTGGGTTGTTTATTAGCATGAGATCCCATTTTCTCTGCCTTTTTGCAGCAAGCAGGGGCAGGGCTGGCAGAGAAGGAACAGTGGAGGAGCAAACTCAGGGACCGGGGAAGTTCAGGCACAGCCCTGGGCTGCAAGGGGAGGATGGATTTGTTTTCCTGCAGTTATAGGAGCTACAAACTGAGCCCAGACTTCATGGTATGGCAAAGAACAAGCAAACGGGAAGCTCGGCTGGAACTGACAGTTTCTTGGCAGGAAACAGGGAGAGACAGGACAGAGCAATGCTGAATGAAATCGCACCTTCTCCCAAGCGCTTAAATGTCTTCAGCAGAGGAGAAACCACAGATTAGCCAGAGCACAGGAACCCAGTTTTGCTTTGCTCTCCTCGAGAGCAGCCTGGTGGCTGACGGATAAACAGGAGTGCAGCGGATACAGAGCAGGTCGGCGCGAGATGAGGGTATCGTCTGTCCCTTGGGTTTGCAGGAGGGGAGCAGGAGGCGTGGAGAGCGTTCCCAGGATCCCCAGCAAGGGGATCAGACCCCAGACTTTGGGTCAGGAGTGGGATATGCTGGTCGGTTACCTGGGAGGTTCCCCACCACCACGGGGACCAGCTATTGCTCTTTGATTCTGTTCAAAGGCTGGTCCCACACCAAAACCCGACTGCACGGACCCCCGCGGCCGTACGATACTGGGGCAGAGTCCAGGGGCAGAGGGAGAGTCTTGAGCAGGGACCGTCACCTCCTCCTTCACTCTCAGAGGTGACTGTGTAGGTTACCATCATCCAACC
This sequence comes from Chionis minor, assembly GCA_013398295.1. Lineage (NCBI taxonomy): Eukaryota > Metazoa > Chordata > Aves > Charadriiformes > Chionidae > Chionis > Chionis minor. The sequence goes on along the minus strand of VZSF01001201.1, from coordinate 1,061,674 downwards.
CAGGGAAAACCTGACAACTGGGGATTAAATAGTGGAAAATTCAAAAGACAGCTGAGGAAGGGGCTTATATTAGTCCAGACACTCGTCACGCTAGCGTTAGATGACCAGGGACACCAGCAGTAAATAGAAATGTTGTGACGGAGATGGCAACAAAGCTGGAGGGAGGACCACAGAGCAGACCCTAAGCACTTAATGCCTCTAAGTGGTCAGGGACTTTGCCCCTGGCTGTCATTGGTTTAACTGCATTCTAAATATGCAGCCTCTGGTCAGAGCAGGTGTCTGAGGACACAGGATGGATTGGCTCCGGTGCCTGCCACAGCCAAGAGCGGGCTGACGAGAAAGTCAGACGTGATCTTGGCTACATGGATCATCCACATTGATATAATCCAGGGTTAATAACCCCCGCTGACTGGTTTGCTTACAGCAAAAAATCATCCCTGTCCAGGGGATCGGCAAGGAGGAGCCTGAAGCTTTGAGCTGGTCTGTCCCAGCAGCAGAGGGGCAGATCCTGCCCTCGCTTCCCCAGGCTGCTACTCACGCACACCCAGGGCTGGGATAGTCACTGGGATGAGACCCTGTCCTAGGGATAGGCAGGGACCATCTGACCCCAGACAGGCTGCAGATGGCTGGTTTGGGCTCAAGCTACCGTACATCAGGCAAAAGAATTCGGAGATCGAACAGCGTCTTTACACCAGCCCCAACCAGAAGGTTTGCTTTATTGTGTGCTTAGTCACAATAAACTAGCCAGTAAAGTAGTAATAAATGGTCACCAACAATTATTTCTGAGTCAATAAAACAAGAATGGAGTTTAACAAGGAGAAATGAGTTATTAATACTCCTTCCCTTCCCTGTCCTATAAAACATGTCGGGTTTTACAGGCGATGGGTGAATGCAAAGCTCCCTGGTCTTGTGGGACAGGTGAGCGAGGCGACAACCCCAAAACCCCAACGTCAGCGCAGCCCCAGCTCCCCTGCAGCTGCTGGCTGGGGACCCCTCCACAAGGCCGGGGGCTCCCACGGCTGCAGGATGCAGCCCACGGCCTGTGTCTCCCCTCGGCTGGTGACGGGGAGCGCTGCGGTGACGCAGCCTTTCCCTGCAGCAGCCCCAGCGCCGTCGGGAGCCAGACAGTAAAAGTGTGGGGCGCTGAGCTGAGCTCTCGCGCTGAGCAAACAAGCCTTTCTAAAGGTTTAGAGGACCACCTTCATGCGCAGAATGACCCCCCATGTTTAAACCAAACAATCTTGACCTCTCTATGAGTTTTAACCACATAAAAGCTCACCTCTTGGACTTTCCATTAGGTTTTATGATGTGCTTCCATATTTAAATGGACATGACTCACACCAGGGTTTCTGCTGTGCATGTGAAGGAAAGAAGAGATGAATGCCAGATGTTATGCGCGAGTTACTTCAGGGAAGAAAAAAAATGGAGAGAAAAGGAAATTAAATGTTGGGCTGGGCTTTCACAGCTCTCCTTGCTCAGGTGAGCATCAGGCTGGTATTTGAATTGGCTTTAAAAATGCAGCCTCCTCAGCCCGGCCGCGCTCCTGGCTGCCCTGCAAGACGCGGGCCCCCCAGCTCGCTCTCCTCGCAGCAGGGGCTTCATTTCTCTGTCAAAAGTCTTCTGGCCAAGCCTGGCAGCTGTCAGCACCTCCCTGTTTATTTGTGGAGCAGGAGAGGGCAGGAGGGGGAGCAGAGAGGGGCAGAGGGCAGCCCCGCTTTGGGGTGACGTGGTCCCTCGCCCCGGAAGCCCTGGCTGAGGCAGGCGGGACGGCTGGGTGCTGCGGAGGGGCTGCACAGGCGGCGGGGTGGGCTCTGACCACCGCAACTGCAAAAGCACCTGACAAGCCGCCCCCACCGGCTTACGGCCGTTCCCACCCGGGCTCCAGTGGCGCGGGAGGTGGGAAGGGCTCAGTGGCAGACCACCTTGCAGCCCTGCCCCTGCCTGTCCTGTCACTCTCCGAAAGGCTCATCTGTGCCCGCACAGACCCCCTGGATGTCATCGCCTCTACCGCTCTGCTCTCCACAGGCTCTTCTGGCACGTAACTCACATTCCCGCCTCGCGGGGACGATGGCAGAGCCTGCAGCCAGGCAAGCATGAAATCCCCAGGCTTGTGCCATGGTCGGCCCTTCCTGCGCTCGGTGCCGTGCACACACAGAGCAGGAAGCGTGGCCATGCCCACGCTGAAGTCGTGGGCACCAGGTCCCGCTCTCAGAGCCACTGTGGGAGCACGGGCTGCAGAAACCCTCAGCACCACCCCCAGTGGAGGAAGGACCACTCCACCCGTTGCATCTTTCCAGCACAGGTGGATGCAACCTTGAAAACCTAACGAGCTATTTGTGCCCAGCCCTTCGCGGGAGTCTCCTCCTGGGAGGGCCTGATGCTCCACGTGGCCTCTCCTCCCTGCAGCTGGCTGGGGGACCGGCACGTCGACATGAAAGGGGTCCTGCTGCTCCCAACCGGGGCGGGCTGTCCCGCTGCAGACAGATGAGGCTGAAACTCCACACTAAGCATGTGTAAGGACATTAAGCTGTTGGAACTAAAGGATAATTTGAAAAGTATTTTTCTTAATACTGGCATTAGGTTTCCCCAGCTTTGCAGTTGGTAAAGAGAAAAAGAATGTCCTTACTAAGGGAAAGCAAGTGAAAGCTGAACCGGGGAGGAATTAGGGGGTGGTGGATGCTCGGAGCCGGGTCCCCTTGCTTGGCTCAGGGCTCTAATCACGCTCGGGGCAAGAAGAAGGGCTGTTCCCAGCCCGGACCCTGCTGAAACACCCTGGGGGTCACTGGCTTTCCCGTGCTGGCAAACTGCAGCACGGCGAGAGGGAACCAACGTGGCCACACACGCTCTCCTGCGAGCAAGAGCATCTGTGCGGCACCCTGCCTGCACCGAGGGAAGGGCTGCGCCCCCGCTGGGGCCCTGGAAACATTTGGGTTAGGCAAAACCTCTGTGTTTCCAGAAGTGATGAACCAAAAGATTTTTCATCTTTATATCACACAGAAAGTGCCCTTGGGTACCTGCTGAGCTCTGCAACTTCTTTACACAGCCACTGAGTGAGCCCATCATAAACAGAGGACAAAACTCTGCAACTTTTGTTTCCCTTCATATTTTAGACCTGTCTCTGTAGCCCGGTAAATCAACGCAGAGTCAGTGAGATCAGTGGATCTGTAGTTAGAGCAGCTGCAAGTGGCGCATGGTGAGTTACGTTAGTTCTCAGCACTATCCCGTTCCCTGATCCCACAAGGACGGCGGCCCATCCTGATGCTCTGGGGCTGGCGAGTCAGGGCCCTACGGCGCAGCCGCTCCTCTCCCTCTCCGCATTCCCACCTCTGCCGTGCAGAGGTGCTGGGGCTGCGGGCTCTGCTCGCCTCGGCTTCCGCTCCTGCCTCTCCCCGCCTCTGCCACCACAGGCCAGGGCAGCGGGTGGGATGCGGCGCCCGCTGCTGCACCCCAAGCTCCTGAGTGCAGGAAGCTGATAAGTCGGCAGCTCGGGAGCGCGGGGAGGCCTGGTGCTGGCTGCGGGGCATCAGAAGAGCCCGCGTCCCTCATAGAGGAATTCCTGTGCCCTTGCAAAATGCCCGTGTGAACGGAGGCAGGAAAATTAGCTGCAATATGGCTTTTTGTGATCGCAGAGAAATTGCGAAAGGAAGGAAAATAAAAAAGGTTCCGTTTTCCTCTCGCTACCCTTCCCCACGATGCTGGAAAGGCTCAGGAAGTGCCCAGCCATCAGGAACAATGTGAAAAAAACCCGGTACCATTTTCCCTGGTGAACCTGGCAGGATCCCAAGCAGAGATTGTAACACACGGCAGGAGCGGGGCTCCCTCACGCCCCTCGTGGGGAAACCAGGGCTGGGCTCCCTCCTTTCATTTTCCTGCTCTTCCTTTGCCGAGCCCTGCTGCCATGTCCCAGGCGTGATGAGGAGGGAAGTCTCACACTGCCTGGGCATGCTGGGGGCACGTGCAGCAGCAAGGGCTGGCAGGGGCTCCCTACCGAGCTCCCCGTCTCTGGCCTGAGTGGGAAGCAGCGGCTTGCAGAAGGACACATGCTGGGTCACCCCATCAGCCTCTTTAACTTCCCACCTCACCCCAAAAATGCCTTTTGATTGAGCACCAAGGCTGCCCAAAGCCCCATTCCTTCCCTGCCTGCCCTGCCCATCTGGCGCAGCCGGTGGAAGAGGAAAGGCAGGACCTGATTCCCAGGGTCGCAGCCCCGCTGCATCTCTCACGGGGGCGAGGGGAGGTCTGCAGCCCTGTTGCATCTCTCACGGGGGCGAGGGGAGGTCTGCAGCCCCGCTGCATCTCTCACAGGGGCGAGGGGAGGTCTGCAGCCCCGCTGCATCTCTCACAGGGGCGAGGGGAGGTCTGCAGACAGACCGGCCCCGCCATCTCCCCGTGTTGGGTGCGGGGAGGGCTGGGGACAGTGAGGAGCATCCATGCTCCCAGGCAGCATGTTGCCAGGAGCAGGCAGCATGGCCCAGCCTCCTCCAGGGCCTTGCGCATCCCCTGGGCTTGTGTGTAAATGCTACGCTTCCCCAAATAGATGCTTTTCTGGGAATGTCCCATGGCCCCACGGAGGCTCGGCTGGTTGGCATCGGATGACCAAAACTGTTGCGTGCTCCCATTGTTCCCCAAGGCGGTTATTAATAGAGCACCATAATAATAGGGGATATTTATAAAACACCTCTGTGCCTGGGAATCCAGGGCAATCCGCAAACCTATGCAGGTCTGTCTGTCAGCCCCAAGCCGCTCTGGTGGTCTCCACGAAGGGAAAACGAACCCTATACCCCACTGACTGGGGCTGGAGGGGCTGCTGCAAAGGTCCGGTGCAAGGCGTGGGCACCAGCACTGCGGTCCCGCGAGGGTGCTGGCGCAGGGACACGGCAGCCCCAGCCACCTCCCTGCCCCGGAGCAAGACAGGGGCAGGGCAGGGGCCACAAATGCCCTTCCCCTGGTCCCCGCTGTGGCCTGGTGCTTGGAGGAAGGAGAGGTGCCACTAAAGAAATCAACCCTGCCCAGGCTCCAGCTGGCGAGGGAGGCTGCACCACGCCGTTGCCTCTCATGCACGGCTTGGTTAGGAAGACTCCGCTATTGCACTCCTGTGACACCCGGGCTGCAGGAGCAGGGCCGAGCTCTGGGGACAGGCTGAGGATTTGTGATTAAATAGCGGAGTTCCACACTTGCTGCAAGCTCTGCAAATCTCCCAGGCCTTGTACAGAAGACGCACCAAAAATGCACACTCTTGCTTAGCTTTACAGATGGAAAAAGTAAAATTCAGCGGGAGCAAAGCCAGCCCCTCTGTGCTCTGTGGGCTGCCGGGGAGCTGCCAGGCAGGTGTCAGGGCGTCACACTCAGCCGGGACGGGGACTGGCCGCAGCGGCACACAGATAGCCTGGCTGTCGGGCTGCTCCACCAGGGTCATAAACCCCAAACAAATCCAGTCCTCCCCCCAGCCTTGCTTGAGGAATTAGAGAAATGAGGCCATTTATGTCTTCACATGGGCGACTGAGCCTGGCAATGACCTTTGGTCACTTCGGAGCAGGGCTGGATTTGAAATGTGAACCAGAGACCAGGAGGTGAAAACCTCCATATCCCATTACAAATCCCCGGGGATGCCCAAGGCTTGTCAAGTCACAGTGCTTTGCTGCTTATTTATTACTATGTCTATGACTGTAGCCACCGCCAGGGCTCGCATTACTGTTCGGGCAGTGGTCAGCTGCCGAGTGGCCTCCAGGGCCAGCCCCATTCCCAGTGAGGCCGGAGGCCGGGGCCCGGGGTGCCTGCGGCGTTACTCCTTGCTGCTGGGAAAACACACTGGTCCTTCCCTGGAAGCAAGCGGGAGCACCAGGGGGGGTGACATGGTCCCCAAGCTGGTGACAGCTGTGAGGAGATGAATTCACTCTCTGGGCTAATGAAGTACACAGCCCTACAGAATAAGGGGTTCAGGTAAAATACCCCTGAGCCATATTGCAGTGAAATTAATTCTACATATTGTATATGCAATATTGTACATTGGTTTATTCACAACCAGACAGCACTTGCTGTTGGATTATTAATACTCTAAGATAGGAAAACCCTCTGTCTGGTTTGAGTTCGTCCTCTGAAATAACTGCAGAAGACTTGCATTTATTCAGCAAGTGGTTTGACTGACTTAAATGGTTTTTTTTATCCAGAGAGATCTCTAACCCACCAGGTAACTGTGGCTTCATGAGAAAAGCAAGTTGGAGACAGTGTGCATTTCTTTTAAAAAAAAATCATATTTCTCTATAAAGAGAAATTTCCCTTTCATCCCTTCTAAGCCAGCTTCAACCCACTCCTCCCCACTAATCGTCTTATTTCTGCCTTTGTGGCCTAAGAGGTACCAGCTCATTTTGCAGAAGGGGGGCTAAGGCGACCCCCGGGGTGGGCAGGGGCTGTCTCTCCGGAGCGGCTTGGCGGGATCTGCCCTCCAGACCGGGGGCAGGTTCCCACGGCCGAACAACGGGGTTTGCAAGAAGATGTTTTATAGAAGAAGTTTTAGCACCCCTGTGTGGCATCACTCTGCTATGTGAGAGCCGAGCAGCGCGCGGAAAGTCTGCCTGAAGCTTCGGGGAGTCGGCAGCAGCCGGTGCCTGCTGGTGGAAAGGAGTGTGCCGGGAGGCTGAGCCTGAGCCATTTCCCCACGGGCAGCTCAGGCGCTGGGGAGAGCCGCAAACCCACCTCACGTGGGGACGGCCACCGCAGGGCTCTGAGGTGGAGCTTCTTAGAGGTACAGAAAGTCTCTTGAAACAGGAGAGAACAGTGTGCACGCGGTGATTAATTCACCAGACCCACGTGTCTGGCTGTGACACCAAATGCTTTACGGCAGAAATGCTGATAATTAAATTGCTCATGATGTGGGACAGCTGACGGGGCTGCTGAAGCTGTCAGGAGGGAGGGAGGGAGGCTGCACTGATTCCCACACAGAGGAAGGGGCTCTGCTTGTTACCCGCGACGCGTTACTTCCCAACGGGACTGCGGTGATTTGGGAGGCGGAGCCCCATTTTGAAAGGCGAGAAAGTACTTGAGTGCATGTTTGCTGAACACCCGCAGGTTTGCCATCTGAAGGTAGCCAGACACTGGCCAGTGACGGAGAGAGAGAATGCAGACCAGTAAAGATGAATAAATCGGAGCAATACTGGTCCTGACCCCTTGACTGGTTTATTAGTTTCACTAGGCACTATCTGCATTAACTGGGAACCCTTACACTCTTCTGCAGATGTGATGCAGGCTGCCAAAATGCTGGCACTCTCTTGAAAATACCATCCCGAGTCTCGCTGGCTCTCGGTGGAATTTATGCTGTTAAGTCAGTTCTGGACGTGCCAGCCAAGAAGGGTGCGTTTCTTCAGGGCCCAGCTGAAGCGCGTTACCTCCGGGTGCGGGTGGAAGTGTGAAAAGCCGCTCCAGCAGCTCGGCTGATGGGAGGTACCGTGTGTGTTGATGGTGCCGGATCCCGTGTCCATGATCAGCCTGGTGCTATTGGGAAGCTCCTTTCCCCAGGAGGCTGCCCACGTCCCTGCTGCCAGCAGAAAGAACCTGGGGGGGTGAAATAGCGCCGAGTGCCTCTGCTCAACAGAGCAAATATATCCCGAGGGGTGTTCATCAACAATCGAACTACAGAAAGAGAAATATGGGTCTGTAAGAAAGTACAGCACAGGTCTGGTGCTGAATGGTGGAAATTCCAAAGAATGGGGGACACTGGTGGCTCTTCACGCACGAAGCTAATCCAATCAAGGGAGATAGATGTCCAGTGCAACCCTTCCAGTACCGGAGCCGATATATGGAATAGGATTAACCTTGGGCTCAGAGCGAGTAAACACTACCTTTGTATCCAGTGCTGAATTATTGTGCCTCGGTGCACTGAATTTCTTATTTTCTATTTGCTTTCTTTAGCAGAAGCATATTGTGGTCAACCTGAAATGACAACCTTAGTGAACACCCAACGGAAACCTTTAGGTTTCACTGAAACGCAAGTTACTCAAGTATAAATAATGATTACGCTGTTTATGATCCTAAAACCGTAGACTGGCTTCTAGTTAAAATTACATATCTGTTCCAAGAGTTTGCTTTTGTCGCTTGTATCATGAGTAGGGTCCAAAATACCTACGTCTACATAACAGCTTTGGGAATATCCCATTTGCAGCCCAGTGGCTGGGTTGCGCTGTGGTGATTTTAGACTTCTTGAAAACACGGACAAAGAACAAATTGGCTAAGTAGAAAAAAATGACATGTAAAATCTCTTTGAAGCAATCAAAGTATGCAGCCATTGCAAAATAATCCGCAGAAACCCTGCTGCTCTTGGTGTTGCTGTGCTGACAGCACTTGCATGTCAATGCCAGGTTTTGGCGATTTCCACCTTATTTCATGCTCTGACAAACCTACAAGAGTTTTGCCGTGGCAGAAGAGGCAAGCGGCACTGACGGCGAGTGGAGGCAGGAAAACGTGCTTGCAGCGCTCTCGCGTTGGGCAGAGGGAGATCTTGGTGCGGGACAGCTTTTCTGCCTGGTTACTCTGTGCCCAAGGGCTCGTACAACCCCCCTTTGGCCTGGCAACTGAGTCATCTTTGGGCTCCTTGCCTGAAAATCGGGCTCCTTGCAAAATCTTTTGCCCACGGCACACGGTCGCCACAAAGTGCCTCTGGGTCCCGGCAGCAGCCCGGGCATCAGCCTGCCTTGCCCAGTTTGTGGCGCGACTGGGGCTTTCGCGGCTGGCCACGCTGATGCCGTGGAGTCGCGTGTGAAATTCCCGGGCACGGCCTGCCCTGGCGAGGGCGCAGGCTGCGCCGGGCGCCGCTCTCGCTCGGGGAGGGGTTTTGGCTTAGCGAGTTCAGCAGGCATCCGGCAGGTATTCGCAGGGCGCGGGGGGCTGAGCCAGACAGATTTGACCTCCAGCATGTAGAGAGGATCGGGAAAGGGCCCTGCTTTCATTGCCATAGCCAGCAGGAGAAGCTTCGTAGTTCCGGGGGGCAGACGCTGCCTTGCCTGGAGCAAGGCAGGGGTCGGGCAGGGGGGGCACAGCCGAGAGCTGCTCAGCTGAGCCCAGCGTCACCTAGAGCCGTTCTCAACCAAGGGAAATCCAGGGGACAAACGCCCCAGCAAAAGCGACAGTGGCCGTGACTGAAGAGAACAAGGCTTTGTGGAGTAATTTGGGGCTCAAACCGAGGGGCCTCGTGCTGGTTTTGTGGGGGGCCCCACCGCAGCCTCCACAGTGCCCCCCTGAGCCCCTCCCTGCACCTGATGGGCAACAGGTACAACCTGGGGCAATGGTGGATTTTCAGTGTATTTCTTGGTTGAACTTCTTCTGCCGCGAATTACCGGGGCATCTTGGGACACGGGGCTCTTCGTCCCCAGTGCCTGCGCTGCCTCCAGCAGGAGGCGAGGTGTCCCGGCCGCAGGGCCGCCAGGGCGCACGGCGGGTGCTCGCCACAAGCAGACGTCAGATGCCAGCTCAAGGCCAAATTTAAGCGTGGGTAATTACATTTCCCCATTTAAACTGCCGGACAGTCTCAGCTGGATAAAATGTTCCCTTCCTAGCTGGAAGCGTTGCCGCGTCCCAGGAAACAGCTGCTGTGACAAAGTTAGGGGGCAGCTGCCAGACGGAGGGACTGACGCGCCGGGGGCACGCGCCCCCCGAGGCAGGTACCGGGGCCGGAAGCAGCGCTGCTGGGGGCTCTCCCGTGCGCTGGCAGCCCCAGGAGCCTCTCGGGGCTTTGGTGCAGCTCGAACCAGTGCTGGCGGGGAGGGAGCGGTGGGATGGAGAAGGGCTCGAAGCCGAGTTGAAGTGGGATTTGCGAGGCCAGGCAAGGGGCCATCGCTGCCCCAAGTGCTGCCTGCAGCGGAGCACTCGATGTGGGACGGGGACAGTGGCCATCTGAGCGCCCAGGCTCCTCGCAGTGCACGCTGCCCCAACGACGTGATTTCGATACGGCTAAGGTTGCAAACGAGACCGAGTCCAAAGACATCCGAGTCTGAGACAAGCTGAGTCAACGGCCCAACTTAGTGAAAGCTGGTGAAATACAGACTTTGCCCTTTTCCTTCCCGGCAGCCCGGGTGAAGCGCGTGGTCTCTCAAGTAGGTCTTTATAAACGATCAAAGTGTCTGTGTGGCTTTTCAGGGGGTTGAGCTTCCACTTACAACCCAAGGTCCAGTTTAATAATGTAGCTCGTTAAATAAACAAGCGGCTACACAGAGCCTCAGCACTGTGACGATGGAGAAGATCCGGTGTTCTCTTCCCACTCCAGCGCCAGCTGTTGATGGACATCTGTCTGTAAAACATTGGGCCTTTTATTGTTTTTAATGCAAGAAATGCCTTTTCCTGGAGACCACCACTGAATACTGCTTTGCTAGAAAGGCTCCTTCACAATCCAAACAGAGAGCAAGTGAGCATAGAGGATCCATTACCCAAAAACTCAACAAAATCTTCCTCACCCATGAAAAGTGTATGCACAGCGGAGGACGATCTTGGGGATGGGGCTGGGAGGAGGGGGGAGCTGTTCCTGGACGGTGGCGTTCTGGGACCCACCAGAGGAAAATACTTCAGTTTTTCTATCCGATAACTCCACTGCCCGGCTAACAAAAATAATCTCTTATTAAAGACAACAGAAATCTGGCTTGTATAACGCATTCACAGAGATTGACGTGCTCCCAGTTGTCAGAGTTCCTGTACTTTTGGCGAGACTAGAGGCCACAACACTGGCATGATGGTGGGGACAAGCTCCCTTGCAGACACAGTTTGGGTTCACATTTTTGCATGTGCATTTGAATTGCAGGCTTAAATCTGATCTCAGCCACCAAAATGGAGTTGTCAGGGTCTTAACCTGCCTGAAGCGGTGGCCCGTTCAGCCTTGCACATGCCGGGGAGTCGAGGGGGTGTGTGTGTAACAACTGCTTTTTACCAAAGACATGGAGCCGCACTATCTTAATTCTCATCCTTTCATTAGACCAGAGATTTGCTTTGCTAAGAAAATATGGAAAATACAAATGCCAGTAATATGTTCCTTTAACTGAGCCAAATTCCACAATTTCTTATGCTCTCAGCTACCTTCAGGAGCAGCACTATTTTGTCTAGTGTGCAAAAAGCACAGCAGGGTCTTCGAGCAAGAAAGCAGAGCTGTCACTACTGTCCCCGAGGGGCTGTCCCCGAGAACCTCGCCATGGGGCAGAGGCAGCCAGAGACACCTCAACACTGGCACACGTCCCCTGCATCTGCTTTGTGTGGGACGAGGTGATTTCAGCCTGACAGGTAAAGCCAGGCGTTCTTACAGATTGGTCCTGGAGGAGACATCGGCGGCGAGATAGATGCTAATTGCTAATGAGAAATGGTCCATCGGAACTGGCAATGGCCCCAGCTCTGAGGTGGTAAATAACCCTAGTGCTTTTTTGGCAGTAAAGCAAAAATCTGTTTTTGTGCAATGGTCAGCAGAGGAGAACTCAACCGGAGCAACCTGGGGGGCTCCCAGGGAGAAGGTTAATCCGGGGGTTGTTTTAGTGCCTCACAGGATTTGTGATCCATTTTTGTGCCCGGAAAAGGTTTGCTTCAGTATAGGAAAGTTCCACCCATCTCAGAATAGCTTTGGTTTTCCAAAAACAATTTGATGTCATCAAAGATGATTTCACCCTTTGCCTCTTCACGGGTGAAATTGCGGCTGAGTGACATTCTCACGTTATGCAGGGACAATCGCGGCAGAAATTCCCTGGAGAGAGGGGCACTAAATCCCAGGGTCACTATGCCGGCGTGGCCAGGAGGTCCCCCTCTGGCTGCCACTGAAGGCAGGTTTGAGAGGGGCCTCGACCCATGCGTCTGCTTCCCGGGACTTGGCTCGCCCTCCCTGAGCTCCCTGCGCAATGGCACGACCATGGAAGCGCAGAGCCCGGATGTCCATCTCCTGGCTCCTTTTATTCCTGTTTTTCACAGATGAAAAGCGTGACTTCCTCCTGGTAACACCCAGGAGCTGGCAAGTTTCAGCCTGGAGTGATCTTTTTTTTCTCTAAAGAGCTGTGACAAAAATAACCTCTGGAAAAAAAAAACCCCAAGCACTCAAACCCTTGAAGGCCTGACGCAACCTTCACTCACAGGAGCCCTAGGACCGACAATACCATAATAAAGATCTGAGGTATCACCAAGAAAAATAGGAAGCAGCCAAAGAAAAAAAAGGTCACCGCAAGCTCGCTGTAAACACCCTTGCTTTGCACATCCGTCGGCTTCGCCGCTGTGCCTGCTAGCCGGCGAGAGTGTGACGCTGCACTTTCACTGCTACAGGTATTTATTTTACACTCTGGCTCCGAGTCTGAGCCTCCGAATGTAAAAACAATCAGAAGGCTGAAGTGTAAATTCTCCCTGCTGATTTATTTACTGTTGTGTTTTTATAGCACCACATGGCTCTAAGTTTGCACTGGGCCCATTCAACCAAAACCCATGTCATACACTTCCAGAGAAATGAATGACTTTATAAATTCTCTACAATAATAATCCCACGTACAGGAATGCATGCAGAGAACACCCAGACGGGGCTGGAATGTTTTAAGAATATAATATTGTGCTTTTTTGGTCAGGGAAACACATTTCTCTCAGGGATATGTGGTGTGGCCCAGGCTCCAGCCCTGTCTGCCTACCACCTGTAATGAGCCCTTTGGGAGATTTTAGTTCAGGCCACCCAAACTGTGAGCTGGGCAGAGAGACATCAGCGCTACGAAGTTAACAGCCTTAATGAAGCCCGGCCCAGAGGAGACTCAAAACATCCACAGTGGGGGAAAAAAAGGAAAGAAAGAAAAGAAGAGGCTTTGATAGGAAAAACATCTGATCCGTGTTCTCTAATCTTTGCTTTGTTAGTTAAAGCATCTTTAAAGGGCTTAGTACCCCTGGAACAGGGACCTCTTTCTCTCCCTTTAGAAACACCAATTAGAAAAGCAGGAAACTGCTTCCAGAAAGGGGGACTCTCTAAAAGAAAACTTAAATTTAGCTCAAGGGATCTGATTGCCTCTTTTTCACAAGCTATTTTTTCCCTCTGTTGTGGGGCCGAACAACGGTTTTCTCCAGGGCGAGAAAGCAGCTCCTTGTGCTGATCCTGATGACGGAAAGAAATCGCAGTGGGGCAAGGAGAGGGGAGATTCACGGAATAAAGGGATGGGAAGACAAAAGGGTTTCTCTTTTAAATACAGTGGGAATTACAGCCTCAAGGTGCGGCAGCCTGAGGAGCAAGTGTGCTGCATGCTGGGAGAAGGGCGGCAGCGGGCTGGGTGCCGGCGCCCACGCAGACCCTGCGCCCGCCACCCCAGCCACCAGCCGCGGAGGCACCAAGGGCCGGGCTGTGCCGAGACTCTGCTGATGGCTGCAAACCACATCGCATTTGCGCTGCTCTGTCCTCCGCAGGGAGAGAAAGCACGTCTTCCTTCCCCGGGGCCACGGGCCGGGAGCGCGGGGGCAGCACCCTCTCCCTGGGGAGGGCTGGGAAAGGCGCAGTCTTTGGCGCAATGGAGAGGCGCCATTGGAAAGGCGCAATGACTGCTCATGGACCGGCGCACTCAACGGCGGCACAGCTGATGGCCACGGGGCCGCCCCTTGGTGTGGCACGGCATGGCCAGACCTCGCTGCCAGCGGGGCTGGTTGTGGCTCTCCTGGCAGCCCCCCGGGGACCACGTGCCAGGCCCCTGCCCCAGGGCTCGGCGGAGGGAGCAGGGATGCCCCTGCAGCCCAAGTAGCCATCACCTGGGTGGTGATGGCTGCTGGTGCCACGGGAGTCCCTGCAGCCAGATTGGGGCCCTGATGGCTGCCCCCCCCGATGGCCACCCCCCGTCAAGGCTGTCGTCCACGCCAGGTCATATCGCAGCGCCGCTCCAGTCACAGCTGTTACGAATGATAAACCCTCTCATCTCCACAGACCCCGCTAACCCAGAGGCTAGAAGGGAAACATCTGAACAAGCTCCTGGCTCTGTTCGTGAAATTCCTGGACATAGTCCATGGCAAGATCTTTTTCCCTCTAGCAGAGTATTTTGCTTTGGACCTCAGGGATGTTACGACAGCCGTTTGTAAACAGCTTGCATCCAAAGTTAGCAGGGGGGTGAGCAGAGGAATCGCGTATCAACTTTGTCCTCTTGAACATCTGAAAAATGTTGCAGCTACATTGGCACTGCCACTGCGGATTTAAGGAGTCAGCCGAAAAGGCCACTAGCCATCAGGCAGCTGCCCATGCCTGCCTCTGCCTACGGCCACCGCCAGGCTGGAGCGGGACCGTGGGAGGCAGCCCCGCAAGGCGCCGGAGAGACCCACTGCCCCCGCTAGGGCAGCATCCACCCCGGAGCCTGCGGCCGGGTAGAGACCAGCAGAAGGAGCTTTTCTGGGAAAGGAAGGAGGCAGAGGCCGACAGGAGCGGTTGGAGACCAGAAGCTGCAGGGCAGGTAAGTGCTGAGAGGCCGAGAGCGACGAGCACTTGGGAAAACCTGGTGTCCCTCTGCGAAAGGCTTGATAGGCTCCGAGGTGGCATAAAGCTGGGCTTGAGCCCAAGCCCTGACTCTGTTCCCCACACTCCTGAACCCCGCGCAGTATCTAGCCTCGAAAACGAGATTCAGACCCTGGGTCCCTCCCTGTCCTCCCTTCTGCCACGAGTCCCTGCTTGCAGCCAGCTGAGGTTTGTACCAAAAAGAGAAAACTTGTGAAAAAATGCCAATAAACTTCCTGCACCATAATGGGGGAAAAGATAAAATCTCATCACTGCATAAAGGATTTCTGGATTCTGGAAAGGTTTTTGCTCTTCTATACAACTCAGACTGGTCTGGCCCCCGCGAGAGCCCAGTCCTGTTGTGTGAAGCTGTGGCAGCTGATCCCTGGGGACACCGAGCTGGTGTAAAAGGGAGGCTCTGCGAGGCTGCGTGACCCTGACATGGCACCTCAAACCAAGGACAGCCAGAGCTCGTCACCCTTCAGGAGGAGCTGCAGGGGCCACAGCACCGGGCGCAACAGGGCTGGGGGACATCTGCAGGCCATTTGTGTTGGCAAAGCTTTTCCTCTTTTTCTTCTCAGGGTGCCCCTGAGATTGTGCTACCTGTCATCTTTTCTGGGAACAAGTGTGTTTTGGGAGACATCTTTAAAACTGTGCCCAGCGACAGGCTCCCTCTCATACATCACCCAGAGTGCATTTGAGTAAATCGAACCACAGCTTTTTCCAAGAGCAATGTTTGCTCCCTTGGGTTTTCCTCTCCAGAGGTGCCTTGGCTCTCCCACTGTTGGAGGCAGCAAAATGCCTCCATGCTCCTCCCTGCCGGCCCTGACTGACCGGCCCTGCGTGCTGGCGCACCCAGCCACCCTGACAGGTCCTCAGGTGTTTTTCTGGACTGATGGATTGGCACAGGTCATCATCAGAACCCAGAATTTTTCTTTCCATCCTTTGCTGGCAGCCTTTCAGTTGATGTTGGGAGGACCTTATTTGTTTTCTTCTTCAACTAACCCTTTCCCTTGGCGTTAAAAATATCACCAGTGGTGCTAACACTGGCAACGAGTCCAGAGTACTTTTTTCCAGCTCCAGCAAAAAGGAGAATTACGACTCTTTGTGCTCAGCCTGACACCAAATAATTCTGGGTGTAGACATGTGTAAGATGTGAAAGTGTTTTGCGCGTGTCTGCTGGGGCTGCTGCTTGTTTTCTGATGCTTTTCAAGGCAGCCCAAAGCGAAACGCCCACGATGAAGCCCACAACCTCTGCAGACCTCTGGCACGGGATCCGCAGCAGGAGCTACCTGCGATGGGAAGGGGCTCTGTGGATCACTGCCCTGGTGCCAGGTGAGCGCCAGGCGTTTGCTGGGGGGGCCCCGCGGTGTTCTCCAGAGTGCCCGGGGCTCAGCTAAGGGTGGAGCCGCGTGGCCCCCGCACGGCCCTGGCAGAGCCCGGGGTGCCGAGGCTGGCTGAGGATGTAGGCATGGAGATGCTTATGGATGTCACACCCTGAAGCAAACTGACCAAAATGTACATTGCAAATAGCTGCCCAGCAGAAGGTGGAACTAGCCCTTGGGCTTTCACAAAGCATGAGGCAGAGAATTATTTTTACTTGCTGCCAACTGCGTCCAAGTCCTGCTTCCTCCTCCCCCAGCCAGCGACTCCGCTGGGTACCAGGCGCGCTCCCTCCACTGCGCCTGCCACTCAGATGCTGCATCGCTTTTACTGCCTGACCCGTCAGACTGAAACAATACAGTACATGTTTTACAAGGTAATTCTGTAGTGGGGAGGGAGAATCTGTAATTTTATGGAGCTTGTAAACTGAATTTGTAAAGTCCTTTAAAGCCCATAGCTTGGGCATTTCATCCTACTGATGCTTAGGGATAAAGGCCATCAAGGGCAGAGGTGAAAGGGGACAAATTCATTGCTGAGATGACTGCAGGCACTGGAACTTACACAGGGAACGAGTTTGGTTTTGTTTAACCATTAGCTTTACAAAATTAGCCTAGCTCATCTCCCTCGCAGCTCTTGAGAGTCTCTCGGAGCTAGTGATACCCTCACGCGGATACACGAGCACGGAAGATTCCAAGCCACTACAGTTGAACACTGAAAGGACCTGAATGGAGTGGGTTTGTTTGCACTTCACCAAATGGGCAGCATCTGGGGAGACCAGTTATAACTCTGGTAAGTTTTGCTTACGTGCCTCAAAGGCTGGGGTGAGCACCCCAGCACCGCGGCTCCACAGGAACGTAAGGTGCCGGCTGCAGCAGCCCCCGCGAGGAGTAAACAGCCATTTATTGCAAAGCACCAACCATGAACGTAATTGAAAGCAAACGATAATAACGGCGAGTATTACAGCAGGGCTTCTAATAAAGCCCGCTCTGTGTCCTGAGCCGAGTGCTTTACCTGCCGCTGTGGGCTCTGCAAGGTAATTATTCCACGGGCAGCCGGGATGATTGATGGAGATATTCATTAAACACAAACCTGACACTTTGCTCTCTAAGCCCAAATAATCCAACCAGGCTGTCTCTGAACAGCGCACCCTCCCTTCAGCACGTTTTTTATGGGGGGTTTCAGAATAAAAGGGGCAGCCGGGTCCCAGAGCCCAGCCCCGACGGGGGACCCCGGCTCACGGCTGAGGGCTGAGGGCAGGTGCTCGGGCGGCCGCCAGCTGTGCACACACGGGCCCTAAGCAGAGCATTAGCTGTGACAGCTGCAGCCGGCTCTCAAATAAGCACCGAGCACGAAGAGATTATGATAGATTTTGCTTGTATTACGAAACTGATTTTACATCATATACGAGGCAAAAAATGTCTGTCTCTCAAAGGGATGAAAATCCTTTTGCAGGGCCCGAGTTGCCAATGGAGCCAAGCTCCGGGCTGCTGGCAAGGGTCAGGGCAATGGAGCATCTTCTCTGTACAGTGACTGGTCTGCAGCATATGTCAAAGAAAAAAATCTGTATCTGATGATCTGGCATTAGTTTGAGGGAGAAATAAATCCCTCTCCTCTCCTCTCCTCTCCTCTCGGTAAAAGCAGTTTTCAAATTTCATTGCTATTTTTGACCAAGAACCAGACTGCTTTGGTCCAGCTGGTTTTGTCTGTAGTGGCAAAATGAGGGGACAAGGTAGGAGGAAGGACTCCTCTCCTCTCCCTTCACCATCACCGGCAAGGGACACCATCCCTTCCCATCACGGACGACCACGTTGTGTTTGCTGCACTTCAGGGACGGGGTCTGACGACGAGGCTCTGGGCTGCTGGCAGGACCTGCCTGTCCCTGCCAAGGGTCTCTGCTTTAAGCAGGTTTGGAGAGAAACGGCCTCAGAGCAGAGGGGAGGGCGAAGTGACGGGGTCTCCAGTGCAGCCCAGCTCAGGGCCCTTTCTGTCACTCCTCCGCCAGCGGGGAGGCTTGGTCTGTACTCAGCAATTTCTTCTGCCATACAGACGTTCAGTGTTAATTCATAAAGTCATCAGTCTTACAGTGCTGAATAATACTAATGGCATAACAAGTACCACCTCATTAGTCCTCTAGTACCTGCCCCTCAGGAGAACGGCGTTTAAGAGAATAACAAAACCCAACTTTTAAAAAATACCCTCTAACATTTTTACTAGTATCTCTGCAGCTATTAAAATGTCAAAGTTGCTAGTAAAAGGCTTCTGGTACTGGTAAGAGGCTGTACAGCTGGTTGTGAAGTTTTATGAGTATATTGAACTATGTGATTTGGGAGCAAAAGGGGTATGTACTCATTTCTGAAGCAGATAATTTTTGTGTGACTGAAATAGTGCCTAATTCCCCTTCAGTTAATACCACACAACAATATCCATGTCAAAACTGAATAAAAGCATTGCCATATGATTAAAGAGCCAGACTGTAACTTCAGATCTTTTAAAACCTTGGCTGACATGTCTTAACAAAAGGAAGCTCCAATTCTTGGCACCTGCAAAAGACCCTGCAAAAATTCTCTCAGTGTCTGCTGCCTTCACCTGAAATTATTATTATTTTTTTAATAACTCTGCTGGGAACTGGCAACAAGCATGTTGTGGGCAGTCACCAGGTCCCAGGACAACTTAGCAACAGTGCTCTAAGCAGGCTAAGGCTCTCCAGGAGAAGGTGGAGGCTCATCATGGGCACTTGGGAAAGGAAACTGTGGGGTCTCAGCGGAGCAAATAGGCAGGTTTGGCTCAGGATGGACAGTGCACCCACAGCAAGGCACAGAACTGCAAAGTTGGGGTAGGAAATGATGACTTAAACACATGATCCAGAGGCACATGTCAAGTGGAGATGCCCTGATGGGCCATAAGAGGTTTATCTGAATCCTTAGAAAGCTTTAAGGGAGTTTGTCTTTCAAAATGATCCATCAAGCAACCCTGCTGTGAGGGCAAGGGCTCTGCTGGCCCCAGTGCAGCCCTTCAGCTGCTCCACGCGTCCTCGCCCTGCCCAGGGCTCCTGCTGCTGGGATACAGCTGCGTGTGGCTGAAGAGAATGAAGCTGTAAGCCCCTGCCATCAAACTACTGGAAAAAACCAAGTCGCCTAACAGGACAGGAAAATAAGAGCTTGTACATTCCCTGCTGGGTACGGACAGGTATTTGAAGTGTTGCGTGTCACCTGAATGATGCCACTTGGACCATCTCTGGCCAGGACTGTGGCAACAATCTTGTCATTTGGTCCTAAAATGATGCAGATGTGAAGGACCAGCTACTCAGTGGCCATCTTCATTGTCCACAGACACAAACCCGTTGCCTCTGCCCATGATCAGCAAGTGGGGCTCCCTTCTGCAAGCCTTACCCAGGGCACAGCAATCTGCAGAAGTCTAAGCAGCTCTTCAGATAATTCAAGTGGAAAACCTGTAGTTTACACAGAGATAACCTCTGTGTTGGGAATTTAGAGTATTCTGAGCCACAGATTGCTGAGCTACAGGGGTGATTCTGCTTGCCCTGCTCTTCTCCAGACATTGGCCACTGTTGGAGGCAAGAGATGGGCTTTGGTGGAGCTGTGGTTGGACCCAGTGCTGTCTCCATGCACCTTGCCAAGGCCCTGACTAGCAAGGGCAGTGGGTGGGGACCAGGGCCTCCAGGCCACTTTGCAGGACAAATACTGCCAAAGCGGGATGTTTTCACTTGCTCTTAGCTCTCTTTCAAAGCCCGTGAAAGGCTTGTGGTTCCCAGGGCGCATCCAACCCTCTGGGATGGTTCTTCACTTCCTGCATGAACCAGGTGTCGGCTGCGGTGCCTGGGGAAATCTGCATGGGGAAGCAGGATGCATCACGGCTTCAGGCTCCCCTCACGGCACTGTTTAGTCACTGGGGTTATGGGAAACGGCCTGAGCTATCCAGGAACTGAGAGCGGGACCCCATCCTGTTATCATGCTCTATGATGGCCCACCAGGAAATGACATAAATACCCTCATTACTCTCTGCTTTATTTTTCACCATTGTGAAGCATCTTTTTTGTTTTGCTTCTGCTGGCGGCAGGTGACCAGTCGCAGTGCCCTGGCTCCCCACATCCTGCTGGGCAAGGTCTGCCTCTGGCCCTCTGAGAATCCAGCAAAGGATGTGCCTGTTCGCCAGTGTTTTTTCTTGCTGCCCCAGTGATGCGGCCGGGGTCAGGAAATAAACCTGTCTGGAAACTGGCAGGAAGGCGAGCTTTTAGCAAGCTGCCGTGTTGAACACCCGCAGCAGGACGGGCACCACGCATCAGCCGGGACCAGCGCTGCGAGAGTGAGTTCCCACAGCTCTGGCTGCTGGGATCCAGAGCGACTCCGGGTCACTGACTCCCAGCAGCTGAGCTCTTCCCCCTTGGAAATCCGCATCTGCCTGGAGCGACCTTTACTGCAACATTTTTAATTTAACTTTTGCACCTTGCATCCTGCCCATCCTGAGAGGGGAAGCTCCCCTTCTTTACATCTCTGGAAAGATATTCAGGATTACTGCAAGTGAATTGCCCTCTGAGAATCACACCCCACCGGCTAGCCAGGGAACTCAGAAGACCCGGAGAACTACCCTGCCCAGTAGCACAGGAAAGCCAGCTGGGTACCACTGACGTTCCCTGCTGTGGTCACAAGCTCTTTGAGGACAGCAATGCGGATACCACACGGTTCCAGCCGGCATCCTGCCCTGAGCAGGCACCAGCCTGAGAAACAGGAGAGAGGAACCCTCTGGCTCTTGTCTGCTGGTCCTGCTCCGAACAGCCCGACGCATAAAGAGCCAGGGAGAACTGTCACAGGGTGATTTTCTGATTTACAGTGAGACTGTGGTAGAGTACTTCTAGCTCAACTAACAGCTGTTTCGTTAATTCCTAATTTCTCCCCTAATCTGTATATTTTTGTCCCAGCTAGGGCATGGTCTGTGATATATGATGGAGAGCTTTGCCATTGGTCATATGCAAGTGAAAGCAAAAACTGGTTTTATTAGTTTTCAGAGTGCCAGATCACACAAATTACCTGAAGCATGTGTTTAATATGCCCTGAGCAGTGTCTCCTACCTTTTCTGGTAAGACAACATGTCTCACAGGAACACGCTTTGCCTGCCTCGGCAGGAGGACCATGGACTGTGTTGTGCTTCCCTTGGGGTGACTTTTGCCCACCCAGTCGCATGGGGGTTTGGCTGGGCAGTACGACACGGAACGCGGAGATGTCCAGGTGCTGTGGGACAGGACCGAGGCACAGGGAAGGGCACTGCTGGGTGACTGACCGCCCTCGGACACGCACCGGTGGGGCCAGGGCCCCATCACTGCTGGGACCCCAGGACAACGTGCCAGAGGCACATGGCAAGGGGCAGATGCAAGAGAAAGGCTCCAGACGCCTGGGTGGTATCCGCACGCCCCGTCAGCAAGTGGCCTGCGTGGCGCTATGGGTGGCCAGGCCCTGGTGGCAGCAGGGCTCCCCTTCCTCCTGCCTCTCGCCGGCCTCCGTGAGGACGCACCAGTCGGCACCAGGCAGCTGGCTGGGATGTGGGCTCCCTCACCCAGGGCTGCAGGAACAGGCGGGTGGTGACAAAGCTCAATAGAAACAACACACACCACCTTAGCAGCAAGTTCTGCTAACGAGGGCAATGTTACAAGCACCAGCCCTAGGGGGAAGCGAGGAAATTGCTGAGGCTCAGCACCCTCTTCTTCTCAGCTGGGGACTGTGTGGTGACACACGTGATGAGATTGGCATGGGTAGCATGTCTTGATGCCACCCCAGAGGCCATGTGTCGTGTTTAGTGATCCTTCTCCCATACCAGTAAGAGGGGAGGCAGAGGGAACGGTGTTCTGCTACTGTGTTTCTTAAGCACTGACTTTCCTAAACTTTCAAGACACAAAAACTTCCTCCATTTTAATTGCAGTAGCATTGCTGGGACTGTACCGACACTAGATGCTATATTTGCATTTAGGGTGGCCTGCCTGTCCCTGAGAAAAAGGTTTTTCACTATTACTAGAGATTCTAGATGGTGAAACTAAGGCAAAGTGTGACGATACAGCGGGTGTGCTGCCAGTGTGTGCAGAACCAGGAGCCCAACCTGCATCTCTCGAGTGAGATTTGAGGGACGTAACTGCGAGACCAAGCAAAGCTTCCTGAAATGATTCCACTGCGACCCAGCGTGTTCCTGCATCTGAAACTCAGCTGTTTAGGGCAAAGCTGTGCTATGGGAAAAAAAGTAACTCAGCTCTTTGTGGGTTTCACTGCACTTGCATTTCCTACGGCACATGGTGAGTGTCCCTTCAAGGGCCGGGGTTTTTTGGGAGGAAAGGGTGTAACCAATTCATTAGCTGACCCCCGCATCCCTGATTTGCATAGGATGCTTCTCCTCTGTAACTCCAGAATAACGGCAGTGATTATAAACACATGACGGAGAGGGGTGAGGGTGGTGAAAACCCCTGTAATCTCACACGGGGCGACGTGCTGACGGATGGGCTGTGCTTCCAGGATCCCGGGCTCTGGGCAGCCTGCTGAGCTTCCACACACCACGGGAAATCCCTCAAAGCAGCTCGGCAGCTTTCCCCGCAGGAATTCAGCCGTCCCCACAAGGGTCCTCCCGACATGGAGCCATTGCTATTGGGCAACAGAGAAAATATAATATTGCCTCTATGAAATGTCATCCAACTCCCAGATCCGAGCCTGTGATCCCACACGTGCAGTCTAGACAGCCTGTGTCTCGGTCCTGCAGCTCAGAGCCCCTGGCTCGGCAGCACCAGGGCAGCTGGAGCACAAAGTGGCTGGGTCATTTTTGTGCACTTCTGGCCCCTGAAGGATGCAGAGACTGCTCAGGTTCTGACACAGGCTGGAGCCAGCGCTGGGCTGATCTAACCCATGCCAGCTGCCGAGCCCTTGAGCTTGATCTAGTGTCATAGGTGGGTGTATGCTCTCTCCTGACCTTAAATATCCTCTCTTGATCTTATTTGGACATCCAAGTTTTGCTCAAAACACCTCCCATCCCTCTTAGTGCCATCAGAAGAACCTCAGCGTAAGAACCAGATGCGGTACCTGCTCTCCCATCACTCACTCACTCATACACACACTATTAATCTGTGCAGGGGAGTGTTATAGGGGTTTGACATGAATCAAGAATCCTTTCCCGGCATTAAAAAATAAAGAACTGAATAGTTCATATAGAACAGAAGATGTTTTTCCTAATACTGGCAATTAGCAGTTAACTTCTATGCTTTGAGGTAGAAGTGTTCTAGAAGTGTTTCTAGAATCCATCCATCAATCCGTCCATCCGTCTGTCCATCCATCCTGTCTACTTATCTCTGCCCATGAAGATGTTCATGTTCTTGATATAAAATCACCATTTATTATCCTATGGCATTCTGGTGCCCACTGGATCTTTCAGGAATTATTTCCACGATCTAATTGCCACTGCAGAAAAAGATTACTTCTTCTCATGTCCTCCTTCCTTTCACCGATGGAAATAACTAACCTCTCACATCCTTAGAAGGTCTCACGTAGGCTCTTTGGCAACTCCCATTGGTTTGGGAATTATTCTTGCAATTTCCCAGCTATTGACTCTGTGCTGCTGGACATTTTTCTGGTGCAGAAAAGAGGAGAGGGAGCCGGTGCTCCTTACTGCAGGTAGAAAGGTCTGACGAGCCATTTGATTGCTCCAGTGCTTATAACACACTCTTGTTTCCAGCCTGGACCCTATTTTTCTCATAAAAACATTCCCTGGCATGTGACCCGTCTGTAGGTGCCTGGGTTTTTGTTGGCTGGATGTCCATGTCCTGAGGTGACATCATTGACTATTTGAGCATTTTCTTCTTACCTTGAAAGGATCTTTAAACTCCCAGAGCCAGAGAGCCCATGGGCTGCTGACCAGGCTTGTTTTCCCCTGTAGAGGAGAGGGGATGCTGCAGACTGGCTCCTGCTGGAGGCTCGCGCCTGCCTCTGCTCTGGCGGGTGTGTGGGTTGGCATCACGCCGGGGAACTTGAATTGTTGCCAAATTGATGTTAGACAGGATCATCTCATTTGCCCTTTTTCCACCCCGATGTTTTTTGGAATCTGTCAGGTGTTTGTTCTGTCAGGTCTACGTCTGTCTGAGCACCCTCGCCACATCCCAAATACCTCCCTCCCATGTGGGAGGCTCATATCTTCACTCGCACAAAGTGTTGTGTCTGCTGGGACTTTTCTCAAGTTTTCAGTCCATTTACGACTGAGCAAGACTGTCTTTAAGCTAGAAAACACCTCAAGCCTCTCTCAGGACTTCATTTATGTCTGTCATGGTCTTAATGGTGTGGGCCCAGGGCGACACCGCTTTGTGCCAGCTCTCTTGGTGATCTTCCTGGCTGCCCCTGTACCATTTTATCTCTGAAGGGGAGCTTGCAGCAGTCGCTCCTGTTAACTTCTCTCCGTCCTTCCATGAATCAGCCAGGAGGAACAGGCAGCACAGAACAGGCTTTCACTCTTTGCACCAGACTTCAGATGAGCTGCGCTCTCCTCAGTTGTGGGGAACCCAGGCCTCACCCAGATGTGTCTGTGTTCAAAGATCAGGGCTGAATTCCACCTGCCCAGTATTGTGTCAATCCACCCACATGCCCTGCGAGGCCCAGACAAGACACACTGATATATCTATTGACTTCATGTCAAAACTGTTCAACTGTCCCCAAACCTGGAAACCCAAGGAAGGTATCGGCTCCCTCTGGGAAGGATGTTCATACATTAAAATGCGACGCACAATGAAAAAGAGATTACTGGACAAATAGCTCTGTTAGCTTCTTGCTTTTCAGTGGTTACGGATTATGTGTTTTACAGATTTCTACTCTATTGTCCTATAATTCCTCTCAGTAGGGAGCCTTGTTTTAACCAAATGGACCACATTTTTCCTTGTTTTTCTAAGAGCAAACCATCTGTGTACCAGGGCAGTTTTTATGGGCTATGAAGGTGCACTTATAGGTGCAAAGTATCAACATTCCTGTAAAATTAAATCAATTACCTGTTGGGAACAAGGATTCCTTTTTCCGTGGTTTGACTAAAATTCCCAGGTCTGCCCTCCAGTTCCCTTCCAAACTGGGAACTCAATCAGATTAATCAAGGCTAAAGGCATTTCCGTTTGCTACTCAAAACATTGCAACTCCCCTTTGTCCTTATCATAGCGCGGTTCAATCAGTCACTGCCATAGAGGAATGGGCTGGGCTGGGGGACGGGGACAACGCACGTGCTTCCCTTGACTCAGATCTACTCCTCCCCTTTAGAGTCACTGTAGCACCTTCCATTGCTCAGAGCCCAAAAGTAAAGCCTCCTCCACAGGGATGCAACAAGGTGGTTAGAGTGGGCAAAAGTATTTGCCAAATGAAGGAATCTAGATTACAATTTCACAGGCTCATCTTTCCTGTCTAAGAGGTCTGTGCCTCATTTTTGCCCTTCTTCTCTGAGAATGACGCAGGACTTTCTTATCTTTCCTTTATCTTTATATTTCTGGTGGCATCAACTACAGCACATCCTTCCCTTTTGTTTGAAAAGATCCCACAGCTTATCCCAGCAGAGAGCTCCACCTCAGCAGGAATATGTGCAAAATTCAGTGATAAATTCAGCATAAAGAGTATGAGATACCATGCTGTGGAAGGAAAGAAGGGATGCAAAAGAGACATGGAGCTCTGCAGGACACTGCATAAACCCAAGAAGCCGCTCTACTTTACAGATGGGGAAAACCTTCTTTAAAAAAATCAACCAGTTCCTCAGAAAATACATTCTCCCACTTCTGAAAGAAATGCAGGCTCACCAGCAGACTGCCCAGGTGTCATTCATAGCTTTGAAAGCCATTTTAAAGTCAGAGGAATTTTGTGTGATGCTCATCAGTCACTGAACTGCAAATATGAAGAAACCACAACCAAAATGGTGGAATCCCTATCAAAAGCCTCCCCAGCTGTTGAAGCCGTTCAAGGATCCAGAGGGCAAAGCCTGGCCAGTTTAGCTTACGCAGCCCACCGTGGCGCCAGCCGTCTGATCATGGCGCTCCTGAGCAGCTCTAGAAAACACACCCGGGACAACAGTAGCCGCAAGGTGGGCTGTCCCCAGAGAGGTACCACGGCCCCAGGACAACACACCCTTCTGTGCTGCAGCCTCGGCCACCGCGGCAAACCCTCTGGGCTGGGTCCTCACAGCAATTGCAACTTCGAGCCATCAGAAACCAGCAGAAGCACTTAGAACTCAAAGTTACATGTTTTTACATTCCTACGGTTGACTCTGGAGTCTTTACATAGTTGATTCAGGAGATCACCTACATGAGAGACGGAGAGGACTCCCTGTGCGTGTCCCAGTTTCCCCAGTACAGAACCCTTCCTTACGCTCCTATGTCCAACTGGCGCCAGCAGAGCTTTAAACCTGTCTTGCCCAAGGGGTTTCTCCCACATCTCTTGGAAGATGATTACACCCCATCAGCTGGGTGTCCTTTGGTTTTAGCTTATTATTTAGCTGAGGACGCTGAGGGTTAGTTCTCGGTACACACTAGCCAGGCGCACACGTGGGTCTGAGCTGGCCCAGCAGGAATGCCCTGCTCGGACGGGCCCACTGGGGAGTGGACAGTGTGTGTTGCCAAGTGGCAGGAACTCGGCACCTTTAAGACAATTCTGTGGCCGTGTTCATACAGGAGGAGGAGTTTCCCCCTTTCTTTTTGTCCTTTGTGACACACACTGAAGGATCCCTGAAATATTAAAATAAACAGAAAGCTTGACTTGCAGAACCTGTCTGCTAAGCCAGGAATCACATTTCTTGCTGCAGTTTCAAACCGTCATCCAGAGACTTGTAAAACTTTGACAAAAACCTCTTTGCCCCCAGAGCTTTCAACAAAAACAACAGCCCAGTAGTTGCACCCATCCCTGAAAGAGCAAATATATTAGTCTGTTCCCGCTCCACTCTCCTTGCTCTTACCCCTACAAAAGGAGGAGCTCTGAGCACATTCTCCTTTGTAATTTTAACTCCTTTTCCATTCTTTCTCTTCTAGCTGATTTAAGGATTAGAAGGCCCCAACGTGCCAGATGTGGGGGAAGCAAGCTTAATGGATGTGGTAAAAGAAATGTAAGGAAACCCCCTGATCCACAGGCCCATTTCCTGCTAACTCTCATCGCTGCCTGCTTTCCATGAGGAATGCACCACCGCTCGCTCCGCGGAGCGCTGCTGGCTCGGGCAGCGGGACTGCTCGGCGGGCAGCTGCTGCTGCGAGGTGTGGTAGAGCAGCGCACAGGGCTGTGAGACAGCCACCTCGAACCAGGCTACAGACAGAGCTCAGCAGGTATTACATACATCCCAGCTACGTGTTCAGCACTGGGCCCCCCGCTACAAGACAGACATTGGGGTGCTGGAGCTTCCCCTCCAGAGAAGGGCACTGGAGCTGGGGAGGGCTCTGGAGCACAAGTCTCCTGAGGAATGGCTGAGGGAGCTGGGCATGTTCCGCCTGGAGAAGAGGAGACTGAGGGGAGACCTTCTCGCTCTCTGCAGCTGCCTGAGAGGAGGGTGTAGTGAGATGGAGGTCGATCTCTTCTCCCAAGGAACAAGCAATAGGACAAGAGGAGATGGCCTCCAGTTGCACCAGGGGAGGTTTAGATTGGATATGATGAAAAATTTCTTCACTGAAAGGGTTATCAAGTGTTGGACCAGGCTGCCCAGGGCAGGGGTGGAGTCGCCATCCCTGGAGGGGTTTCCCAGCCGGGCAGACGTGGTGCTGAGGGACATGGGTTAGGGGTAGCTGGGCNTCATACAGGAGGAGGAGTTTCCCCCTTTCTTTTTGTCCTTTGTGACACACACTGAAGGATCCCTGAAATATTAAAATAAACAGAAAGCTTGACTTGCAGAACCTGTCTGCTAAGCCAGGAATCACATTTCTTGCTGCAGTTTCAAACCGTCATCCAGAGACTTGTAAAACTTTGACAAAAACCTCTTTGCCCCCAGAGCTTTCAACAAAAACAACAGCCCAGTAGTTGCACCCATCCCTGAAAGAGCAAATATATTAGTCTGTTCCCGCTCCACTCTCCTTGCTCTTACCCCTACAAAAGGAGGAGCTCTGAGCACATTCTCCTTTGTAATTTTAACTCCTTTTCCATTCTTTCTCTTCTAGCTGATTTAAGGATTAGAAGGCCCCAACGTGCCAGATGTGGGGGAAGCAAGCTTAATGGATGTGGTAAAAGAAATGTAAGGAAACCCCCTGATCCACAGGCCCATTTCCTGCTAACTCTCATCGCTGCCTGCTTTCCATGAGGAATGCACCACCGCTCGCTCCGCGGAGCGCTGCTGGCTCGGGCAGCGGGACTGCTCGGCGGGCAGCTGCTGCTGCGAGGTGTGGTAGAGCAGCGCACAGGGCTGTGAGACAGCCACCTCGAACCAGGCTACAGACAGAGCTCAGCAGGTATTACATACATCCCAGCTACGTGTTCAGCACTGGGCCCCCCGCTACAAGACAGACATTGGGGTGCTGGAGCTTCCCCTCCAGAGAAGGGCACTGGAGCTGGGGAGGGCTCTGGAGCACAAGTCTCCTGAGGAATGGCTGAGGGAGCTGGGCATGTTCCGCCTGGAGAAGAGGAGACTGAGGGGAGACCTTCTCGCTCTCTGCAGCTGCCTGAGAGGAGGGTGTAGTGAGATGGAGGTCGATCTCTTCTCCCAAGGAACAAGCAATAGGACAAGAGGAGATGGCCTCCAGTTGCACCAGGGGAGGTTTAGATTGGATATGATGAAAAATTTCTTCACTGAAAGGGTTATCAAGTGTTGGACCAGGCTGCCCAGGGCAGGGGTGGAGTCGCCATCCCTGGAGGGGTTTCCCAGCCGGGCAGACGTGGTGCTGAGGGACATGGGTTAGGGGTAGCTGGGCACTGTTGGGTTGATGGTTGGACTTTTATCATCTCAGTCCCTTCCAACCTAAGTATTCTATGACTCTTTGTAAGCTCCCTTCCGTAATGATCTGCTGGCCTGAAGAGCCACCGCATACATACACAAGGACAGGGAGGGGTTAGTTTGTGACTCACCCAGGAGATCTGTGGCACAGCCAGGGACTGAACCCAGGTCTGAAGGATGACTGCACAGTAGACATGCCTGTTTCTTCACCTCCATTCTAATAAAATGCCTGTTGCCGTCTCTATTGTGAAAAGAGAGGGACTTCCCTAAATGACTTTGCTTGAAAAAAATCTGAGTGAAAAGAAATGATGAAGAATATTCATGACTGCGGTGTGAACTTCATAATAACTGAAGACTTTTTTATTCTCTAACGCTTCTTGGTACTAAATAGATACTCAAAAGGATGCTGGAAATGTCTTCTTTGACTGAGACTCTTGTGAGCTTATGTAGAGTTTTCAGGTTATGATGTTTTATGGAATATGTCCCAGAGCCTTCTGTCCTCATGTTTGGAGAGAAGGTTCAGCTTATACATCACCCGCAAGAGCCATCAACTCTTATGCTGAAAAAAAGATTGAGGAATTTCCAAAGGAGCTTGGTGTTCTCTTCTAGACTTTGCCTCCTCTATGTCAATAACCAGCTGGAGTGCACGGAGCTCTGCCTGGGGATGGGCAAAGAGCTGACCGAGAGCTTATGGGCCCAGATCAAAGGGAAGGCAGGGACAGGTGATGTTACGGAGGGAGCCTGGGACCAGTACTATTTACCATCTTTGTCGGTGACGTAGATGTTGGGACTGAGAGCACCCTCAGCAAGTTTGCCAATGACACCAAGCTGTGTGGAGCGGTGACACGCTGGACAGAAGGGATGCCATCCAGAGGGACCTGGACAGGCTGGAGAGGTGGGCTCATGCCGACCTCATGAGTTCAATAAGGCCAAGTGCAAGGTCCTGCACAAGGGTTGGGGCAATCCCATGCACAAATACAGACTCGGCGGAGGATGGCTGGAGCAGCCCTGTGGAGAGGGACTTGGGGGTGTTGGTAGATGAGAAGCTCAACATGAGCTGGTACTGTGCGCTGGCAGCCCAGAAAGCCAACCGTATCCTGGGCTGCATCAAAACCAGCGTGGCCAGCAGGTCCAGGGAGGTCATTCTGCCCCTCTACTCTGCTCTCCTGACACCCCGCCTGGAATACTGCATCCAGCTCTGGAGCCCCCAACATAAGAAGGACATGGACCTGTTGGAGCGGGTCCAGAAGAGGCCACGAGTATGATCAGAGGGTTGGAGCCCTTCTGCTGGGAGGACAGGCTGGGAGAGCTGGGGGTGTTCAGCCTGGAGAAGAAAAGGCTCCAGTGAGACCTTGTAGCAGCCTGAAAGGGGCCTACAAGAAATCTGGAGAGGGACTTTTTACAAGGGTGTGTAGTGATTAGGACGAGGGGCGATGGCTTCAAACTGGAAGAGGGGAGATTTAGATTAGATCTCAGGAAGAAATTTTTCACTCTGAGGGTGGTGAGGCACTGGAACAGGTTGCCCAGAGAAGCTGTGGCTGCCCCATCCCTGGAGGTGTTCAAGGCCAGGTTGGACGGGGCTTGGAGCAACCTGGTGTAGTAGGAGGTGTCCCTGCCCAGGGCAGGGGGTTAGAACTGGGTGATCTTTAAGGTGCCTTCCAACCTAAACCATTCTATGATTCTAAGGAGCATTCCAGGATCTCTCCATATTGTCAGCCTAGATGACTTTTGAGAGCCAAATAGGAAAGCTGGATACACCCAGATGAGACCTCCAGGCCTTTTGGTGAGAGGAAAGACAAAAAGGTGCCAGACAAGAGATAAAGCCTTTCTAAAGCAGCCGAGAGGGAGCAGGCAGCTGGCTGGGCTGCTGTGCTCTAGGTGATGGGAGACAAAACCATCCAAAAAACCATCCCATGGAGACGCTTGTCCACCATCAGTGGAGGTGATAGAGAGATGGTGGGGCAGAGGAAGGCATGAAATGGAAAGCTTTTATTAGGTGCGCATGATAACAAACATGCTAGGAAATTGCTGTGTGTTTGGCGTCCCAGGAAAACTGACTCCAGAGCTGGCACCTAGGCAAATGAGCTCTCCAAACCGTAAAGCTCAAGAGCTTTGCTAAGAACGTAAGTCAGCTCTTTCTTTATCAAATGCTGCAGCAGATCAAGCGAGAGAATTTGTTTCACCTGAATCAGCAAATCGTTGTGAAGTCATTGCCTGGGCTCCTCTGTACACAGGGGAGTATCCGGCTGGCTCGCCGGCCTCCCGAAGTGCTGGCTGGGTGGTTTGCAGCTCTTCCGCAGCCACAAGCGCTGGGAGCAAGGTGTGCGACGCCGTGCCGCAATCGCCCGCTGACGACTTCCCGGGGAGCGGGGGAAGCTCCCTGCAGCCTGTTCCCTCTCACACGCTCTGACTCCCGTGACCTCTCCCCAGATGTGTAAATGGCACCGGAGAGGCCTGTGTGCAGAGCTGGTGATTTGTCCTCACCCAGACTATCCCCGCCGGTATGCAGAAACATGCTCGGTGTGAGAAATGTGTCCTTGGCACAAAGCCAGGGCCCAAACAGACAAAGAAATAATGTTTACCCCCAGGGCCTTTCTGACAAACAATAAAAAAGCAATAGAGTCAAGATAGATTACGCGTCAGCTAAAATATTACCTCTTCCTGCCAATTCTTATAAAAGGAGGCAAAGCTGCTCTTCACGCTGAACTAAAACTTCTGTTAAAATACTCAAGGAAAATAATCATTTAGACAGCATCTTTCTTTCTAGCCAATAACATTAATATTCTTGTTAAATCTTTATTGTGACAGTCTGCTTTACGAGACGCAGCAGGCAGTTCGCTGTGTTTGAATAGGGAGCCGCTCAGAGGGCTAGAGGACTTCCAGCCCGAGATGAACGGTCTGGTGACAGCATCAGGGGGCCACGCTCTCTGCAAGCCCAGGAATGGCCTAAATCCACCCCTGGCAGGTACAGAGAGCGGCTGTAGGTCAGTCGCTGTCTTCCTTCTGCCCTGTGCTCAGCCCACTCGCAAAGGCATCAAGGAAACCCTGGCACCTTGGGCAGCAGAGGGCACAGTAAGAGGAACCCAGACTGCCTCCCCTGGGCCAGCAACCAGTACACCCAACCAACACAACCAGCACACCCAACCAACACAACCAGCACACCCAACCAACACAACCAGCACGCACAACCAACACAACCAACCAATACAACCAGCACACCCAACCAACACAACCAGCACGCACAACCAACACAACCAACACAACCAATCAATACAACCAGCACACCCAACCAACACAACCAGCACGCACAATCAACACAACCAACACAACCAACCAACACAACCAGCATGCAAAACCAACTCAATCAGCACGGCACAACCAACTACTAACTGGTTGCCTGTGCTCACCTGAATGGGCCCTAACCACAAGGAGATGAATAGGCACTGTGTAATATTTTATTCAATAAACTTGGCTCTGCTGTTGTGTGGAGGGTGAGGCATGTGATTTATTACTTACAAGAATTTGGACAGCCCCTGGCTTAACGTGAAAACACTGGCAAGTGTCAGGAAATTCATGAACTTTACACACATGATTATCGATGACTTTTATTAGCAAACAATTCTGGATATCCTCCCTTTTGAAATAATGCCACCAACACCTACGTGGGCCTAAGGTGGCAAATCACACGCTATCATTTGCCAACAACCCGGAGATTTGTCTGAGTAACATCAGCAAGAGCCAAAGGTTCTGCTTCGGAACAGATTAGGGAAAAGGGCTCACACTTCTGCAAAGCCTGGGGAAGGTTTCAACAGGCATCACCTCTGGCAGTGTTCAACACAAACACAAAGCCGCGTGGAGCCATAACTCTCTCCGTTCACTGTGACAAACGTTGCTGAGAGCCTCTGTGGATGTGTACGTCACGGCATGAGCTGAGAAAGGAGGATCATGCCTTTTTCAGTGAAAAGTATGATCAGACAGACGAGATAAGCTTGAGATAGCTTCCTTGGCTTGGCAAACCTAAAACTTCCTGTTACAGAAAACTACTCTCTGCACTCAACAGAACCCAGTTTTGAATACTGGGCTTCCATGTCGGTTATCAGATGAAAACAAATGTTTCTGTGAGTCAGCCAGATCCTACGTACAGCCCTGCGTACTTGTCTAAACCCACAGATCTGGCAGTGAGAGAAAATGTTTGCTCACAAGCATCTGTACCTGAAATGAAGAGTTCAAAGTGGCATATATAAAGTCAGTATTTACTATATAAAGTAAGATCTACTTCAGTGAAGGCAACTGAAGCACGGAGTCCTGGCGCTCCCAAAGCCCACAGGTGGAGTCTGCACAGCGAGCAGACAATTCCACGTCATGCCGTGCACAGACACTGGGTATTGAGCTCTGCACAAAGGACCACGCGTTCAGCCTTAAACATACGCTTAATCAAAGCTATGCAAGGACAAACTGCAGGGGAAACTAAGCACCTCCAGTTTCATGGTGCTTAAGAGTGCAGTTAATTGGTGTTATTAAAATAACCACTCTTATACCTCAGAGAGAAGGAAACTAAAAATTGCTTTTCAAAGTAAGAACAGCAATGGGAAACTAAGAAAAATATCTAGAAGTAATGAACCCCATCATAGCCAAGTAGGACCGGTCCCTCAGTCAGCAAGCCCTCATAAATACCGATCTCTGTTCTGAATTTGAAAAGAAAGTGGCATATTTAGATCTTTCAGTGATATTGACATCCTCTCTGGTCCATCAGAAACCAGGGAGAACTTTCAACAGGAAGCAGTCAAGTGCTTTAAGATCAGCAGAAGTGGGAGCTGTATGACCTGCTACTGTTGGTTTTAGGGAAATTTTGAAACATGAGGGAGATTCCACGAGACTGAAAAGAATTGCAAATTGTGCCAACATTTGGACAGGGGTAGTCGGGAAACCCCAGGTGGTATTAAGTCAGTTAATCTGATATTGATTCTGGGTTCAGTTGTGGGAAGGCTGATGCTGGATACAAGCATTGAAGAATTTAAAGGTAGCATATTTCATGCCAGCCAGCATAGTTTCGTGGAAAAAAGGTTTTGCCACACTAATGTTACATTGTTTTTTGATGGAATTACAAGCTTCATTAATAAAAATGTTTGTGTTGATATAATAGAGTTTCCTGTAAGGCACAAGGTTTATCTTCAAGCCATTCCGATAAAAATGGTAAGCACTCTACAAAGCAGTGTAGCATTCCTGAAGTCGATTACAGTTAGGGAATTGACAGAACACAAGATAGATATAAATGAGAACTGGGATGAAATGGGCTGTTTCTGGTGGTGTCTTAGCAGACGCTGCTCTTGACCAACTACTAGCCAGTTTCTTCCTTACGGATATTGAACCAAATGCAAGTTTAAGTCAGGATGACACCTAGAACTGGCTCAGCAAGCGGATGCGGGAGTTGGTAGCAAGGATGAAGAGCAGCTCCGTAGGCTGCTGTGGAGCTTGGGCTCGTTTGATCAATATGCACTTGAATTTGACCAAATGAAAAAGACCCAAACAGCCAGTGTGAAAACACATTCCTAAGATGCAGAGACCTAAAAACATTAGAAGGGACCTGGGGAGCACAAAAACAGCAACACGAAACTATTGCTAAGAGCATTTGAACTCAAAAAGAAGATAGTATCAGAGGGAGATGAAAATGTTATTATCTTTGCCTGAGGAATTAGTAAGACCACTGCAAGAATACTCTGTCCTGGTCTTGGACCTATCCTTCAAAAAGATGTGGAAAAAATTGGGATGCACTCCAAAATGTCTGTCTAAATGAGGCAAGGTTTGCAAGCTACGCCAGATAATAAGAGGCTTACGGAATGTAATCTATGTATTTCACTGAGGAGAAGCTGAACACAGACTTTGAGGAAAGCTACAGCATTTTCTGTGTACATTTTTGCCTGGAGTGAAACCAAATTTTAAAACCTGACTTCTTTCATGAAATGGATCTCCTGCTCTCTGAGCTGTTCTCATCACAGTGAACTTTAACGAATCCTATTCCAAGGGTAACATGAAGCTGAATTTTAATTGGAGATTGATTACATTTCTTTCTAGGCAAATCATTTGCTGGTGTGTGCAGCTACAGAATTACACACCCTGATGTCATGAACAATTTCTCCTTGCACCCAAAGACGCCATGTGGCTCAGAAGTGGTTAGAGGAGGCAAGGACTAAGCTGGGAGCATCCTGGGCTCTAATCCCACCTAAGCCCCTGCCCAACATTTTGAACCTGAGCAAGTTATTTAACCTCCTCAGCCTCGAGTGCAGCTGTAGAACTGTGCAAAAATGAAGATCTTGCTGAAAAACAGATGCTGCATCTCAGCTGAGCTTTACATTTCTAAAAAGTAACTCAATGAAAACACCTGCTGGGGACTGCAGGCGAGTGGCTGGATGGAGACTGTTGCAAATACTGTAAATTCACACTATTCACATGGATTCTTAGGGAGAAATGGGGAGAAGCTTTTCCCTGATGACCAGTTTATCCTAGTAGCATCCGCAGCACCAAATGCACAGGGACAGCACATACAGTGCTGCCGGCGGCCGGAGGCGAGCAGTGTGGGTTGACAGCCCCGAGCAGGGGCGGTGGGTGGTAGGTGCTTTCTCGCTACCCCCTGGTTTGGAGCAGAGCAGGGAGCCCTGCCGCTGGAAAGACCTCTGTTTCAGCTCATATTTATTCATGTGCTCGTTTTTCTTGTTTGGTGAACGTTGCATGTCAATATTTAGTCATTGCTGTGGAAACAGCAACACATGCAGAAGGGGAAAAAAAAGAGGAGGGAAAAATAGAAAACGGTATTCTAAGGCACAACCAAATTGGCCATGTTTGCCCGTTTCACTCAGGAGTGTGAGTTCGTTTTGCCCATGTGCCTGCAAAGGAAAGAAGAATAGAAGAGATGTGGTACCAAGCTGTTTACTTGAAATTGTGGGCAAGAGCGGGAGCCAGAAGGCCTGGGAATCCTATCAGGCACCCTCTCTGCACGCACAGCTCCCTGGAAGAGGTGCCTGGGGCCAAGGCCACAACAGAGCTGCTGTGTTTGCAACCACCCCGCTCTCTGCAGGGCTTACGGGGCAGCCTGGGCTGCCCTCGGAGCAGCTCCCTTCCTGCTCTGGGGCCTCGGGCAGGCTGGGCTGCAGCTGAGGGCGGGCAGTGAGGACCAGAGACACCCACAAGAACGGGAGGAGGCTCGCGGGACTGGCCGTGGAAGAACGCAGCCCCTCTCCCCCACAGGCACGGCTCCTTGCCACAGCTCCTCTGCTTCGGCTGGGTGGTACCCGCAGCGGTGGGCTGCTGTAACGCAAAGGCTTCCTGCATCACATGCCGGCGGCCAGCACAGAGGAGCCGTGACCGTTAGCATCAGCCCATGTGTCGGCCCTGCCCTGCCGCAACGCGCGGGACGCCTGTGGGCTGGGTGTCTCCGGCGGGTGTTTCCGACCAAAGCCACGTAACTCTGAGCCGTGCTGGAGGGATCTCTCCGTCCCTCAGCACCAAAGAGGCAATGGGGCTCTGGGGCTCCCAACCGTCCCCTTCATATGCAACTTGCATTGAAAACACAGCAACGACAAAAAGATAATACTCAAAAGACGTCGGCTGATAGGAAAGACCTATGAAACACTAGTTACAAATGAGGTTTCAGTGAGTAATATAAAAAATTGCCCATCATTTCTTAAACTTCATTTAAATTGCTGCTGAGAATATGTACCTGCTCCATAATAAAACCTAAATGACATTGGGAAAATACTGGATTTTATTTACAAGAAAGGACATGGGAAAACTCCATAATTTTTATATTTGAGTTATATTCAATTTGAAAAAAAAAAAGGAACGAAAATGCGGTGACTGTGATCTCCAAGGAGCATTATTTGCTTCATATACACCAACAAATTAGGGGAAGTCTCCTTTGTTTCTGCTGTTGAACGTGGAAGAGGGATATCTAGCTGTGATTTGGAGGAAGAGCCATCAATACAGTGGAGAGTAGTTATTATCTGTTGCACTTGGCAATGGGCACATCCTGAATAAAGACACGGGGCTGTGCGTGCAGAGACCTGAGGCAGAGCCTAACCTGGAAGAAAGGTCAGCTCGCGCTGCCAGCTGGGGCTGCGGGGTTTGTTCTGATCAGGCTCTAGTCTCTCAGTATGACATTACCCCTTGTCAAAAAACGCCGAGTTTCAGTGAAACCCTGGAGAAAGGGGAGACTGCAACACCCCCCCAGGCTTTGGCAATAGTTACAGAAAATAAATGTGTGTGTGTTTAGATCCTTGATTGCAAAAGAAAAATGGCATTAAGTTGGCACAAGAAAGGAATTTTATACCCGTCAGTTTTTGCACAGGTCTGTAAATGGCAGAAACTTTCAACTTCTGCCAGAAAAGCATCAGGGATCCCAGATACAAAGCCAGAGAAATGATATATCTGGACCAAATAAAAGAATTTGATTTTTATTTCAATACAATCACTCTGGATATAAGAGCTGAATAAGTTTGCAGAGACTTGATATAATCTAAAATGGAAATAATTCTTGGTACGGAGTGTCACCTACTACATTTCTGCACTCGGATCAGCCCGTGGTATATAAGCCCCAACATGAGCCTCTTTCGGAGATGTATCTGAAAGTACATTGACTTATAATCACCGATGGTTGGGAAAAGTCTAATTTGATCTCTCAGGAGCTAGAATGTTGGACCTGCAGACCAAGTGACACTAAGCACAAGGCAAAGGTGACCTGTGGTTTTGTCCTCCCCATGCAAGTGCTCTCCAGATTCACACGACGGTATTTGTGCCTTTCTGCCCTCTGAGGTGGGCAGGGACTGGAAGTGTGGGATACAAACCCCGCCACCAGCAAAGCCACCCGTTGGCTCCAGCCCAGCAGCGCACAGGGCCTTTGGTGGGAGGCCCTGGCGTGGCCTAGCGCCACGGGGAAGACACGCAACTCTCCTGCCGCAGACGCGTGGTGGGACGCCCTTCACATGCGCCTCGTCGTGAAGCTCATTCCAGTAACTCTGGATTGACCCAAATCTTCAAGTCCTTCCACAAGTCAACAATTAAAAGATAATTAAAGATGATCTTTACACAGGTGCCCAGCCACTTACAGGTCTTTTTAGGATTCAAACTAGCGCTGCTGGGTCCCAGGTCCAAGGAGGTGTGTGGGTCAGGCTCCCGGCAGGTATCTAGGGCTGCCAGTCACCTTGTCTGCTCTGCCCTGTGGCTCTCCAATTCCCATTAAGAAACCCCAGAAAGCAGCTGCTTGGTTTCTGTGCCATGTTCCCATCAAGACCAATGACATCCTTTCTTGGAGAGGGTGTGTAGCTTGTGCCAGGTCCACACTGTGAATGTTGAATACATGCAGTCCCTTTTGAATCACAGGAAGTATGCAGGCTTTGGAGATTATCAGCCCATTATTAACATTTCAGAAAAATATAAAGCAGTTTCCGCTTTATCTGTTTACTCTGTGGCTGATAAAATATTAACATTTTTCAGCCTCCTCCGAATAATCCCTGCTCGCCATATTCCCAGACAATATGGTGTGTGGCTTAAATGGATCACCCCAAATGAAGCTGTTTCTCTTGGCTACTGTCATACAGGAAGCGGGTGAGAAAAAGGTTGTTTGCACAGGATTTAAGCATTTAAAAAAAAAAAAAAAGAAAACGTGATGCTGAGGAAAACATCAGGCAAGTAGTAAAAGTGCTTTGCATGTGCGCAGCTGTTTCCTGGACATTTCTTTCTATTGCAGAGGCACTTGGTTTACAGGAAATTCCAGTTCACATACAATGCCAGTCTCCCCAGAAAATGGGCTCTGGGCTCAGCTGTATCGATCTGCATTGCGCAACTGGTGGTGCCGGCAATTTCACCACCTGCACGCCCACAGGCAGCAGGGATGTTTTGATTTGATCCTAAATGGTTTGGGACCAAGTTTAGGGGTCCTGAGAAATTCATGGCTTCTACCAGCTAAACTTTCTCGGCTGTTTTTCCAAGTTTAGAATAGTAACAACAGGGGATGGGTACAGACTCCAGCAAGCCCAGATAAACTTGACATGTTTAGCATTTTCTGTTGGACAGAAACCCCAACAGGCTCTGAGCACTGGTGTGGCTCATCACATGGCAGACCCAGCCACGTTGGGTTCTCATCTGGAGGTGCTGGGAGCAAGACAAGTGCGAGCAGGGTTAGCTGGAGTTCCCATTCTGCTGAGTTGGCAGAAAGCCTCGTAGCAGCAGATGCAGCGGGACCGAGATGATAAATGGACTTTGGAAAGCAACCCAAACATGTACATACAAATTAGTATTTAACATACAGTTGCTATTTGCAAATTATCCCCTTGTGATTTAGCTCTCGAATGAAAGCGACTGTGTTAGCTGAACAAACAGTAGCAGAGGGAGCTGCAAAAATGCACCTACACTCCCACCCGCAGCCGTACCCTGGCGAGGCGCGTGCCAGCCCTGCACACGCGGCCCCCT
The DNA here is from genome assembly GCA_013398295.1 of Chionis minor. Taxonomy (NCBI): domain Eukaryota; kingdom Metazoa; phylum Chordata; class Aves; order Charadriiformes; family Chionidae; genus Chionis; species Chionis minor. Next base: position 1,022,484 of record VZSF01001201.1, on the reverse strand, counting down.
GAGGCGCACAGCCCCCTTCCCCAGCACCCTGTGAGAGCCACCCGGCTGCCGTCTCCTCTCCCGGTGGACCAGGCACCGCAAGCCGCCCGAGCCACCCTCGCAGGGCGCCAGCCCCTGAGTCAGGCCCGGGCGGTGAGGAAGGGGCCGATGGCAGGCCGTGCTGTCAGCACGGGCTGCTGGTGAAAGACAGGCAGGCGCGTGTTTTGCCAGGTGCTGTGGCGGAAGACAAGCTGGGTCACTAGCCCAGGTTTTTAATGGGAAGTGATGTCACGGCAACACATGAATCACAAATAACCTGACACCAAAAGGAACCAGCCATGGTGGCCCAGCACCTGAGCACCCGCCTCGACATCCGGAGTGATGCAGTGGGCCTGCCGCAGCAGGCCGAGCTCTGCTGTGTGTTGTGACTCCTCCAAACCCCCTCCAAACCTCAACAACCCAAACCAGACCTCCCCAGCCCGGCCCGAGAGCGCCTGCGCTCGCGCTGCCCCTGGGCCGCAGGAGGGACGGGGCAGAGGAGAGGGCAGCAAGGCTGGGCAGCGTCCCCTCCGCACGCCCGGGGCGCAGCCAGCTCCTCGGCCTGCGGGGTGCTGGGCCAGCCCGTCCCTGCCAAGGAGCCTGCCCGCCTCCAGCAGGTCTGCCGAGCTGCCGCCTCCTGCCATTGCTCCCGGCGCTGCGCTCGGGGCTGTGCAGCGCAGGCAGCCCCCGTGGCCGAGCGCCCGGATGAGTGCCGCCTCGACTGCGCTCCGCAGGGATCTGCCAGGAGAAGCACGACTCGCCATCCTCCCCTGACCCCGTGGCAGGGCCGGAGTTTTGAGGTACCAGAAAGGTGGTGTTACTCAGTGGGCCACGTTTTGCAGGTCAGGTCTTTCCCAGCCAAAAAAAGAGGAAAAGGATTACATTTCGAAATAGTTTCCCTTCCCTTTGGACGGAGAAGTCAGAGGTAGAGCCAAGCAGCTGCTACTACGCATGATTTAAGGAGATAAGAAGCAGCAGCAAGAGGGAGAGACTGCGATTTATAGTATCAACCCTAAAAATAGCTGTTTAGAGAAAGCCTCAGTCTGGCAAAGCCTCACTGGGAGTTGCCCCATACACAACGGCTCAGCTCAGCAGATGGCATCTAGGTGGGGAAGAGTCGGCTTGGAAGAGTTTGTCTCCACCATCACCACTTTAGCCTAAGGTACCACTTCGCACGTGAGGTCAAAGTGGCTCAGCCCCTTGTGCGGGTGTCCCTGGGAGACAGGTCACACTGAAATATGCTGAACAGAGCTGTCAACACAGCAGCTCACACTGGTTTATAAAAAGAAAGTTCAGCTGAAGCCAATGTAACTTCCTCTTCGAGCATCTCTGGGCAGGGAAATGATGTGCCCCAGCAGGCTGGTGGCAGGCACTAGTGTGGAGACGGGCTCTCCAGGCTGCACTCACGGCCGAACCCGAACGACGCGCCCAAGCTGGCACCCAGGCCTGGAGACATCGTCTGCGTGTTGAGTCTAGTCCTCTGCAACCACAGAAAACCGTGTCACATAAATCCAGTTGACTCTGCTAACTGCTGCTCATCCCTTCAAACCTACCCAGTGGTTTTAGACCCTCTCTCGTCTGCTGGCGGCTTCTTTGCTTTCCCTGCCAAAACGAAAGTCCCCAGGGCAGTGGGACCAATAAATACACATTCCACACCCAATCAGGAAAACCTGTCCGCTCCGAGAAAAGAAATATAAAGACAAACCCTAGTGAGAGCGAGATCCATACGTATCAGTAAGGCGTCAGCTCTTCTGCTGGAGATGAGCTTTCTACTTGCCTTTGCACCGTGTCGCCCCCACGCGTGAGACGACACTGGTGCTGTTGCGCAGGTATGTGTTACGTATTCCATACTGCCAGGGAAAGCGTGCCTTTATACTGCATCTGGTTTAGACGTTGTTAGGAAGCTGATTTGCTGCCTAAGAAAAAGTACGGTTTTCTTTAAAATCTTTCTTTGATTTTTTTTTAAAATTAATTTACTTCTAGTGACGGGAGAGAGGCAGACACTTTTTAAGGGAAATTTTGATGGTAAAAATAAATAAATATTGCCTCTGGGGATTTCCAGGTAGAGGGAAAAAAAGTCTATTTTCCACTAAAGGAACAGGAACGTAAAATTGTGATCCATTCCATATTTGGTGTCTCCCCCTCTCCGCTCATGACGCTGAGCACCATGTAATCCCAGTCTGTGCCCTGGACTGGCCGGCTCTGAAGCCGTGTCCTGCCCGGCTCAGGCTGTGAGAGTGTCCCAGGCATCGCCGTGTGCCTCGTCCTCCCCGCTGCCAGCAGCGCAGCCACGCTCATAATGCTGGTTTTGCTCAGACTGTCCACATGCTGTTTCTAATAAAACCTGATCTTGCTCCTTTTGACGCAGACGACAGGAACCGGTCCTGGTTTAAGTCACCCTGCCGGAGAGTGCACACCACAACCGGCCCAGGATAACACTGTGGAACTGGAGAGAGGGACTCAGGAAGCAATAAATCAACTGTGCTGAGTTATGACATTGGTGACAAAGGAGTGGTTTCTCCTCCTGCAAACCCTGCTGAAGGCATTTGGTCTTTGAAGGCACTGTAGGCACTGGGCTGGCAGGCCCCACAGCGGAGCAAAGGGTGTTTATTTGTCCTATATGCACTCTAGAAACAACCAGTGCCACCATGGATGGTTTACATACAAACCTAATAAATAGCATCAATAACTCTGAAGAATTCTTTACTTTGGTAGCGCTTTGAGGCCCCACTGAAAGTCTGTATGTCACTAGACTGGGATTATACAGTCTCCCAGCAGGAACTGGTTCACCCCTATACAGGGAGGATGGGTGAAGGGCAAGGGAGGCAGCCGGGCAGAGCGCGGTGAAAGATGTTCCGGGTCACACAGCAGCTCGTTCGCTCGGCAGTACTGGTTCAGCGTGTTACCCACTGCTCCTCACTAGCCCCTCTACCATGGTTCACACTATCAAAGTATCTGGTTTTGAAGTCTCAAGTATTATTTGACCATTAAGTCCCACGATGGAGCAGAGACAGGAGGAGTGAGATGCAGGGAAGCCAGGACTATGGCTGGCAGAAATGGCTGCTCTTGGGAATGTGTTCCCAGAGTGACTGCAAGGCTCATGCTTGGCCGGGCAACACCATCTGAGCTTCAAGTACACTTTGGGCAACCACATCAAACAAGCGCAACTTTTCACTGCAGCCCCACAGCACTTGCAAGAGGGAAGCATTGTCACAGCCGTAACTTGTCACCTGTTGACTGGCCAGGGAAAGGAACTAGGAGTCCATGTTGCCAAGCATATTTTCTGCTTGATAAATTACCCGCCTACCCCAATCAAGTACCAAGATGCCCACATAGTGCTACGTGGCATCAGAGACTCATCCGCACCTGGCGTTTGCAGCCAGAATGAGGAATCCGTCTCAGTGGAAAAACCGTAGCAGGGAGCGAATGTGGCCAGGCTGGTTTGCCTACACATGGACACAGAGCTGTGTGGCTTCTAGGAACAAAGCCTGAAGAGCTCCGGGTGATTTCCTCTGCCCTGCCTTTACTGGAATGCTGAAGGGTCCGGGCCAACGCAACACCAGGGCTTGAATCTGCCCACCCCGGGCCAGGCTGTACAGAGCACAGCTCCCACCGGGGACAAAGCCCGGGATCATGCACCGTCTGGCTTGTCTAGTTTGTCTGTGGGCTCCAAAGCAAATAACTAAGCATGCATCTTGAACTCAGCTTGTAAAAAATGTCATGTCCCCCTGTTTACAAGAGATTTCTGTGTGATATTTGCTCAGACAGTAGGTAAAGTCACACCAGCGAAGCAAACAAGAAAGGAGAAGGAAGTCACACAAAGCAGTGAGGATTAAGGTCCCAAACAGCACAGGAGAACGGAGACCGTCAGGAACAATCACACCATCTCCCTCCCTCTCTCCCATGCATCAAGTTATTTGTGGGTGAGGAAAGCGACCATTTTAATAAGCAGAGCCTCCCAGGGAAGGCTGGTCTAAGCGCACGGGTGAGGTGTGATTGATCTCTTGGTCATACAGGCACCTCTTGAGGAGCCAGGAGGACAGGATGTGTCTCACCCACCCTGGAAGAGGACTGCGGATCTATGCACAGCACACCAGAGCTGGGATTCCCTCCAGCACCCTGAACAGCCTTCAGAGGGAGATGGATGGCGCTGGTCTCCTGGGAAAGGTGGCAGATTCTGCACCTGCAGGGGGAGCTGACCAGAGCCCGGCAAGGCTCTGCAGAGCGAGGCAGGATCAGGAATGCTTTTCATTCCTGCTGCTCCTGTGTAGGAGACTCTTCTGCCACTAGGAAGTGAGTTGTGGATTCCCCCTCTTGCTCCGGTCTGCTCCACAGACACCAGATGATAAATCGAATACATTTGACACCACAGAGAAAATTCAGAGGTGACGTAAACCTTGCTTTGGGTTACATGTTGGGTGCACGTTGGTCAGAAAACAGGTGTAAGTGGCAAAGTGCTACGATTTGGCACGTGGCAGATATGCAGTGTGTAACTGACGCCAGCTGGGATTCTGTGGGAGCCCTGGGAGGGTATGGAGATGGCTGCAGGAGGAGGTGGAGGGCTGGGGGGTGACACCACACTTTATATACTCTGGTTTAGTGCTCTTCCTGTAGTACATGGCATCTCCGCGGGTGTGGGAGAGCTTTGCACACCCACTGAATGCCAAAGCCCAATGAGATACCCTCACAGCACCTGCTTCCGGACTAACTTACCCCAGGGGGTAACTGACACTGTGGCTTTGCCTTCTGCACAAAGGGATGGGGGTCAAGGCGTGGGGAGACTGAGGGAATGAGACCTGTAACTTGGAATATCACTGTGTTTCTCAGGTAGGTTTGCTCCGAGAGCCCTAGGTGAAGAGTCAGGCCCTTGGCTACCAAACTGACTGGTTTCACAGGCTCCAGCGTGCAGCAGGCTGCTGGGCAGATCCTAAAGGGCCTGTTCTTCTCCTGGGGCGAAAGGAAAGCCACTGAACTGACTTCAGCACGAAGATGACACAGATGTGTATGTGAAAGCTGGGCAGGGGACTTTTCTCATGGACGCCACTTCGAAGCTTGTGCAGCAGCGCCCATGTCACTGGGAGAGGGGAAAAACTAAATATGGGTCTCAAACCTGATGCATTTGGGTCAGGCAATGTCACCACGACACACAGCACTGCTTACAGGCACAGAGTGAGCCCTGCTCAGGCACAACAAGGCTGCTGTTCTTTAACTGTCCTCCTTTGCCCAGAGCACCAAATTCCGCAGGCTCCACGTGTCCTGGCTCTGTACATGAGGTCTGAACTACTCCCGCTCCCCTCACAATGAACCTCACCTTCCATCTCCACCTGCACAGGAGACTGATCCTATTAGGGTCTCAATACCTGTCCGTACTGTTATGTACCACACACAAAAACTGGTTCCATCAACTCAGGAACTTGTTTATAAATAATTTTAAAAGCAAGCACATGGGCAGGCAGAGAAGTAGAAGAGGCATCTCTATCCCTCAGGAACTGCTGGCTCCTGTCCATGGGATTTTCTCAGAGCACTTTTATCTCATTAAAATTCTGTTTTTTCATGAGCCATGAAATGATTTTCCGTGCATGGAAAGAGTTCATAGTGCTCTCGGCTCTGAGCAAAGAAACCCACTGAGGACGGCTAGGAGAAGTTGACGCTACACCTGGCCCCAGACAGAAAGAAGGGAGCGAGAACAAAGCCACCAACTCCGTGGTACCCTCAAGGGAGCGAGGCCCACACTACTAGCAGCTGCCTCCAGTTGCCCAGGCAGCTACGGCCAGGGCACACCTCCTAGCTGCCACTTGGGAGGAAGTAATGTTCCGTAAATACATCAGCTGGGTCGGACCCGTTCCCCCGTTTGTGAGCTTGATGCTCTGCCTTTCTAGGTTCAGCCCGAATCAGTCCCCTGCAGGTGATGGAAGGGCTCTTCCACCTGGCTGCTCCGTGCAATCCCCTCCGCGGCCCATGCAGAGCGCTGCGTGCTGCGCGCGCGCCTGTCTGCGGCCGCTCTCACTCCCAGCTCTTTGCTCCCTCCTTCTGTCTTTTCCTTTCTGAGGGTGTTGATGTTGGATCAAGAAGCATTTCTGATCAACTTGTAATAAATGAAGCGCAGTATTTGAGCTCCAAGAAACTCTGGAGAGACTCACGCAAGGCTAGAATTTGGCTTTCATTCTGAAAAAAAACCCTTTGAGATCACTTTGCTATTACCTGGGTTACTTCTTCCCACCCTTTGGCAGGAGGCTACAGCGCCAGAAAGTGTCAATTTACTCTCGCTATTGGGCCAAGAACATCCCTGGTACAAATTTATTGCTCTTAATAGGGCTGGGCCTTTAATTCCTAGTGCATACTTGTGAAGAATTTTGGCTTGTCACCCAGGAGCAGGAATTATTTTCCTCTCTACAGGTAGAGGCAGGTCCTCCTTTGGCTGAGGGCTCCGCACATCTTGAGAGAAGCACTACTGCGGTGCTCCCATAAAGGGGATTTGGAAACCCCATAAGCACCTGCCCGTGCTGAAAGCCAGAAGCAGAGTGGCTGCTGTTTAGCACATGGGATTTTTTTCTTATTCCTTCCCCATATTTTATTGCTCTGCTACTAGTTAAAGTGCTACTGTGGGATCAATCTGCTCCCAGTCCCCTGGGGAATTAGACAATGGAGTAAAGGTCTCCTAGAATGAAGGCAGGGCACTTTTGCCATTAAAGTCACTAACAGCTGAAGCTAGGACTAAGGTTTCATAGCAGATTTTATGACTTCTTCCCATTTGTAAAGGGATCTGGTTTAAATGCTGGTCAGGCTCAGCTTGCCGGGGTTTCCGCCATGCTTCTCTGCGCACAGCGCTGATGTTCTCGCTGCTGCAAAAGCTGCTGCCTGTAGCTCCCAGGCACCGACCGGGGAAGTGGCCCCCGATAACGGCAGCCCTAAGAGGGGCTTGCTGGCACCTGGGAGGAATCTGCCTCCTGCATTCCAGCCAACTCAGCAGGACAGACCTGGGCTGAATGCAGATCTTTTCGGATCACAAAACCACCTGCCCCACATGTAGCAAAAATCCGTTTGAATGAAAGCAACGAGAAGAGATGAGCATGCTGCCAGCACGTGCCGAAAATCCCACCAGCCTGTTGGTGTGTCACCTGCCGCCCACTGCAGTGGCCCCGGCAGCGCAGCCCGGGAGGGACGAGAGATGCCTCGGAGCAAACGCCCTCCTGCAACCCAGAGGGCAGCAGCTCTGCTCGTGGCTGCAAGAGAACACCCCAAAGGCCGAACCCCAAACAGGCTCCCCGTGAGCACAAGCAACCCTGACTGCCGAGGGACGCGCTTCCCCCAGCTACATCTGGCTACAGCTCCTCCTTCATGGGCACGGCCAACGGGGCACTGCGGCTTCGAGCGGCAGCCGAGGGCTCTGTCACTGCAGCCCCTGTCTGTAAAGCTGCCTCTGCACCCAGCTTGGCTGCAGAAGCAGTTGTACACCACCATTAACCTGGCCCCAGTTTGCAGTGGATTCCCCTCTTCACATTTTCCCAGTAATACCAGTAACTTCCTCCTTCCCTGGGGGTCGTTACTCTGTGAAACCACCACCACCAGCACACGCTAGCTTGCAAAGTCAGGTGAAAGGGGGGATTTTGTTTCAGTTATTCACATTACTGAAATGTGAACAAGAGATGCAGATAATCAGCCATCGCTTTTCTTCTGCGAGCAACTAAAACCAGTCTCCGTGATCAAAAATCCTCTTTGGATTTCAGCTAATGGGTGTCCCGGCTTCATCAGATCTACAAAGGAGGATTTGTGACAGTTGGAAAAGCCCAAGTAAGAATATATGGGAGAATGAAAAATGATGAAAATTCAAATGCTTTACCTCCCTATCAAACTCCTCTGGACTCAGTTATTACAGAACATTCGTGGGTAAGTGTAATAAAAAGGGTCTCTATTCTTGCCAAAGGAAATGCTGCTTACAAGGGGTCCTGTCATCCCAGAATGGGGCTCGACAGATCTGCCCCTTTCTCTACAAATCCATTCCTGCTTCCTGTGCCTTTGTGTGTCTGTGACGGTTTGTGTACAGCTGAGAGGCTGCACAGCCACTCTGCAGAGCCTTCGCCCGAGGCCTTCATTTCATGGATACTATGGGAACTGGTCTCCAGATAGAGAAGGTTGCAGAGGTTAAATAGCTGGTTACAGTACATAAAGTTTATATCCACTGTGCCTAGACGAAGCTTTCCCCTTGTTTTAAGTGCCCTTTTTTCTCTTTATGAGGAAGGGAAAGACGACTGCAGTCACATCCCGGCTTAATGGTAATAACACACAGAATCCTTCGGACTTTACAGACAAACACCTGCACTTCACTTCCGCGGCAGCGGGAGAAGCTACTCGGTGTGCGAGGGAGACTCCGCACCTCTGCCTCCACGGTCTGTTTGGTCTAACACACTGCCGCTTCCCTAACTGCTTTCCTTATACACTGATTCCAAATTAGGCTTTTCTTAAGTGCAGCTTCTCTAAGCAATAATATTAATTACTTGATTAAAATTATTATTAGAACATGATTTTATTTGCTAGTTCATCAGATGCAAAATTCTAAAACCATGGTGAATGAAGCAAAGATAAGAGAGCTTCCACGGGGGCGGTGAAGGTCGGGTCCAGGGTAAGAGACGCAAGCCTTGCGCCGCCCAGGACATGCAGGCAGCGCTCGGCTCGTGCCCAGTGCCTGGCAGGAGCCACAGACCCCGGGCCGGCGGCAGCTCCAGCGAGGCTCGCGGAGGACGTGGGGAGCGCTGCAGCTATTACACTGCATTTGTGCCACTGTTCGGGGACAAACCCACAAATCGGAAGCACGTCTCGTTCCGTAGTTCTGCTACTCATAGAATAATTGGCTAGTGGAGGGTTTTTTGGTTGTTCTTATGGAATATCAGAACCAGATCACAATTTGTCTTCCCTATATTGACAGTCTGAAAATTCCTCCCTGCATTTTTTTTCGTATTTTATCCCTAATGGAATGAGCCTGTAGAACTCCAACTTGGAAAGGAGAGAATGTCCCTTACAAAGAGAACTGCATTTCAAAAGAGAAGTAACGCAAACAACTCTCCTCCCAGAGAACTCTACCTTCTCTGCTGTTCTCCACAGAGGACTGAACACGCTGCCTGAAGATGCACGACTCTCCCAAGCACCTGCAGCCCTGAACTCCCTCCTGAAGCCACCTTTGCCTTAAAGGGACTGACTGAGCACAAAAGTAAATATGTAGTGCTTTATCTACAGCCTCAATTAGGGAGACAGGATAAAGATCAGCTCTGGGATGCGATAAGGGTAATAAAGCTGATAGCTGACAGCAGAAAAGGGTAGCAGGGCTTGCCATACTTTCTCACTTCTGCAGTACTAGTTTTGTAAAAGCTTCTAACACATTAATGATTGCAGTCAAATCCACCCATGCTCTGAGCTCCCATCAGCATGAACTAACCTTTGCTGTTAACTGAGAAAAGGCCAGGCAGCTCGCTCCTTCCCCTTTTTATTTCTAACTACAATTCTCTTTTTTAACAAAACACTAACAAAAATGAACAGAGCAACACACTTCGACTTGAGGTATTTGCAGCTGAAGCAGAAGTGAGGGGTGAGAGAAATCTACAGTCCTCCTCGGACTTCTAACCCAGTCTGAAGGCCCAGGAGACGCAGAGAAAGTGGATGGGTCAGACAAGTTTAGCGTTCATTTCAATTACTTCCAATCTTTTGCTCTGTATCAATAATAATTTACCTCTATCTAAGTGATTACAGTTAGAGAATTTTAGCACATCTCAGCACTGTCATGTAAGTCAGTGCTGTTTGTTTGCTAAAAATATAACAGTTATTTTCTTTTTGTTTACTCTCTTTAAATAGTTCTGAGGTATTTAGGCAGGGATCTAAAGTCAAACTTTGGAAAAAGAGATAGATTATGTGAAATGCAGCATGTTGGAAAACCTGTGGTTGCCTTGGAGACACATGCTCAGAAGATAAAGGAGCTTAAAGTTAGAAAGTTCATGGAAGCTGCAGAATGAATTGTTTTCATCTGAGTCTTTTGCCTGTGTGTGTACGTGTGTCCTTTTCTTCCTTTTCTGTTGGAGCTGGAGGAACTGTTCCAAGATGTGACTTCCACTCTGACATGAGACAAATTTTTCATTATTTTCAAAGAGCAGAAGAAACAATTTTTCTTAAAAATGGCCAACAGAACCTGTACCAGTGTCAGCACAGACCGACCACCTAGCTGGGTCAGCTCGCTGGGGAAACTGGCTTTGAATTTTCCCCACATAGCAAACTACTGATGGGACCATCCACAAGAGATTTGCAGAACAGGAGACATAAAACTCCAAAAACCCAAGCTGCCTATGTCCGCAAGGCTGGGCCAGAAATCCCTTTGGCAACAGGTTCTGCCAGGAGTCTCCAGTACTTCCATGCTGCTCCGCTGTTCAGGACAGAGGGCCCATGAAGGAATCTCGTGAGACTTCTGCTTCAAGTCCTGCCATAGTGAACAAGAATTGGAAGAAGGTGGGAAGTAAACTTGTTTTTCAAACTGGAAGGCAGGTTTGGTTCCTTCTCCTTTGGTGTGGGCCAGCAGGGGGGCTGACACAAACACCTGGCCCACCATGGCTGTTCCAGCAGAAGCTCTCGGATGTCTCCTTGCCAAGGGAGAGGATTGGCAACATGGCTGATATTGTTATCTCTCTGTAGCGCAAGTGAAGAGGAAAAGGTCTGGCTTTACTGGAAGAAAATTATTATTTAAGAGTGTCATCAGTGTACAGGTGGTTCTCTATCAAAATACAAATTGTTCCTTGTTCCAACACCATGGAGACATATATTATAAAGTCAGTAGACAATGATGTGAACATCAGACAGAAGTAATAAAATTAGTGTATCCCTTATTTTCTGTGGCATCATACTGTATCATTGCTTTCTCCTCGCTTTTCACTGTGGGAGACCCGTTGGTCGGGAACAAGAATAAAATCACTCCTACCAGACAAAAAGAGGAAGAAGCTGAAGGCCTGGGAAGCTTCACTCTGGGCTGGACTCGGAGGGCTCTGCCAGACACGAAGGGCAGCAGCAATGAGAACCAAAGGGAGACGTCCCACCGTATGTCTTCCTTCCGCTGCCAGCTTTGAAAATGACACTGATGGGATGAGGAGAGCAGTCACGGTAGTGGGGCGTAAGGCTCAACTGGTGTTGTAAATGAGTTCAATTTCTTTGATGCAAAGTGCTCTGATTATTTTTATGGCTGGGAAAAGGGGTGATTAAGAAATTAGGCTTGGAGGAGAACCACATTTGTCTAGAAAGTGGGCTGTGAATCTTATGAAAAAGGTATGATTTGTGGGAGTTCATTGCCTCAGGCCAGCAGGTGCTTCCGAGAGGATCCAGAAAGTGAAAGGAGATGGGTTTCAGAGGCGAGACAATCTTATATTTCAGACTTCTAGTGAGAAGAGCAAGGCTAGATGCAGTGGAGATCCAGAATCTGTCCCAAGAAATTGAGTTCTGCAAGTAGTTTCCTTCCTTCCATCAAATGTATATAGCAAGAATGACACTTCCTTCCTGCTGTGACCTTGTTTTCTACCAGATTTCATAGACGTCTTTAGAAGCTTCTGCAATTGATGGCTGGTTACCCATTAATCTTCATAAAGTTAAGAATACTTCATAAAATAAAGAAAATAGCATTATCATATACTCTGTGGTGGCCCTGATGGAGCTACACAGTCCCAGGCAGCTTGCACCACCATTTCCTCCTCCACCATGCCAGGGAACGCTCCCTCTCTAGTGCCAGCTGGGTACGTCCCAGGAGGAACGACTCTTCCAGGGGCTCAGTAGTTTGGTGGCTTGTTCCTACCCGCCATCTTGTCCTTATCTGCTCTAGGGCAGAAAGGGAGGAATGTTCAAATGTCTCATGACATAGCCAAATCTAGTCTGAGGAGCAACCTTGACTGAATCTGGACGGTCCTACTGACCATTTTCAGCCATCTCCTCCACAAAAGTGCTTTGCTCAGGATCCCTCTGTGCTCTGCAAGAAGCGTATCTCAGCGCCCTGGCTGCGCACGCCCCGGCAGGCTCTCCTCCGTGAATGGATGTGAGGAAGCAAAGAATTGCAAGGCAGGAAATGGCCACTTGGCCCAATGAGCCTGGCCCTTTAAGTTTATCTCAAACGCACCTCCTTGCTTTGTCTTCGCATCTGCAAATCTCCTTTCTCCTCATAAAAATGTCTAGCTGTCTCTTAAACCCATTCAAAGTATTTGCTTAAGCGACCTAACTTGGCAGCGACTCTACAGTGTTTGGGCCAGCCTGAGTGACATAATGCTGCTAGAATCCCCTGTTTATTTTTCATGTTGCCTGCAATCCTGCCAGGCTGGGCAGGGCTCTAGCAGATAAACAAGTCCTGTTCAGCCCACAGGAACCATCCTCGGAAAACCCAGGGCTACCAGAAGTGGCAGTGCTGACTCAGCATCCACACCACTTCCTATGAAGTAAGTCCAGAGCCACTCTCTGGAGCTCGGGTAATGGTGCTTGTGGAAGAGCCGTCCCTGGGTGGACGTCTGAATTGGCTTCAGCCTGTTTTCAAGGACAGATGGGGAGAGTTTCTGGCACGCTCCTGTCTTAACTTCTCTTTACTAAGTGTATTGCAGAATCTCGAGTTCTCATTTGGCAGGTAGCTAATTGTAAGCTGCTAAATAGTAAAGAGTTAACAGTTGCATAGTAAACATTTGGTGACAATTAGCTGACTTTTGTGCTCCTTGTAACTTTTCTTAGGCTAGACATCCACCTGCTTGTTCTAACCTTAGGCTAGCGCTGCCATTTGGGTCATTTACCGTGGTTCCTTGCTTCCCAGTGCAACTCCAGCTTCCCCCCTCTGCTCAAACCTAGAGTAACTCTGCCTCCCACTGGAGCTCACAGTGGATAATTTGCTTCCACATATCTATTCTTGATTGCTTTTAGAGATGCTGCTGAACACACAGTACCCCAAGAGGGTCAGTTTTGGTGATGCAGGGTGTATTTGTACCTATCAGCCCCACCCAGGGCTCTTCCTCCCCTTTTGCTTGGCAGCTCCCCCAGTTCCCTCTGGGGCTGTACGCCCGATCGCACCGTGACCAGGTTTTCCTGAGGCCCGGGGAAGACCCTAGGCTGAAAATCATGATCGGGGAGAAAACTTTTTCAGAGGACTTAGAATCTTCTCGATATGCACCATTACACGCGTACCAATGATTATACATAATGTCTAAAGCCTTAACATCACTAAAATTAATACTTCAATATCCAGCCTTTTGTCTTCCGTCGCAATTCATATTCTTGAGCGCTGTGAAGAGCCAGCACTGCTCCCCTCTATCAGCCGCCTGGTGTCAGCTGAACTGCAGCAGGGGGCAGGCAGGAATGAAAACCTCCAACTGTAACCTCTCCACGTACACTATATTCTTAGGTTACAAGATAATCCTACATGTTCCTATAAATGTGGCCTCACTAAGGCAAAGTGATCATTGATATGAAAACTCATCTGGAATATTAGGACCTCTTCCATTCTGGTTGTTTTCAAGACCATCACAGATCCTGTAAACGGTTAACACATGGAAAAAGCCCTTTGCACTTGATATAAATTCCATTCTCATAAACATTTGAAAATGCTATTATTCCAGTTCTGCAAATAAGAACAGACCTTTAAAGTCTGTGGAAACAGAACCAGTTTTTTAATGAGCCTTTTTGCCTCCTCCAATCACTTTTCGTAGCATTTTAAATGACAGGGTTCCTGACGTAGCCCTTCTACAATCACTAAAAGACTATTGCTATTTGGTTTTTTTGTCGTTTCATATATTTTGAGCACTGGTGATGTATTTTACATCTAACATCACTATCCACCTACAAGCATGTGCCAGTCTCTTTTTTCACCTTGTTCCTGGGTGCACCACTGCCTTGTAGGAGAGACCAGATCCTGCTGTGCCCAGAAAGCTTAGTTGTAGCTTACTTCATGGAATCTACAATAAAACCTACTTCCCATTTTCCCCTCTGACTCCTTCTCCTGGGTGAGCCCCTGTGTGTACGAGGCTGTGCTGACTAAAGCTCCTTCTTCATCGCCAGCCTGCGCACGGAATATTCTGTGCGCAGAGAGATGTAGGCAATACTGCAGAACGGGTTTCCCTGTTGAAGAGTAAATCGCCATTTGTGAAAGCCTGGCTGAGTATTTGCAACAGCCTCAAGCCATTTCCCAGAGACTGCCTTTCATCTCACTCTGCGTTGGGATTCCACGGTCTCTGCGCCCTGCCTGGCAAACGGCAAAGACTCACTCAACAGCTTGGTATCATCTGCTGCTGTATCAAAGAAAGTCTCGACCTCGTTTAACTGTGCGCAGGGGACACGAATGCTCCAAGAAAGCTAACGATACGTAGCCGCTCATCCCAAGCACCTCCGCGCTGCCCCGAGCAGCCTCACCCTCCCCACGTGTCGCTCCCACGGCTGCAGAGCTGCAGCTGGTGCCCCCGCGCAGACGGCGCAGCCACCCCGGGACGCGCTGCTGCTCCCCTGCCCGCAGCTGTAGCTGCGATGCCAACGGGCACCCAACCGAGGCTCCTACACTCATTTAGCTCATTAGACTCAGACAGCTGTAGATTACGCAGAGAACGACGAGAGAGACAAACCTACTAGAGGAAACTGAAGAGAAGGCCCCAAGGATGGCTGTGTTGTAGAATTACTTCTCCTGTTTCCACACCACCATTTTTGGCTTGCTCCTCTGCGGCTAAGCATTTCTAAGCAGAAATTTGATCTGCACATTTGGGTTCAAAATGGGCCAAGTTCCTGCTATCGCACTGCATGTGTTTGGTATTCAGATCTGCATGGGAAGGAAGCTGCCTTCCACAGCAGGGGACCTGAATACCTCTGGTGGATTTAAATGTCTTGGCCTTTGTCCTGGAGAGCTGACCCCGGCTTCACATCCTGCGCCACCCAACTGCAATGGGCTAAAAGCAAGGGGGAGACTGGGAGAAGGGAATAGTCTTCACAGAAGGGCTGGAAAATGAGAGAGGCAGACTGTGCCTGGTTGATACGTGGCTTTTTTTCCACTGAGGATGGCAGATAAATCACTGCCCTCCCTCGTGTCCCACGGCAGGTGTGCACAGAGCAGCTGCGCTTTGGGCTCTGTTGCCCCGTAATGGCACGTGTATGTTCTACCTACACCCCTGTCACAGCTGCTGTGAAATAAATCTTGTATCCCACTGGAAGGTGGATTCCCCCATTGTGTCACGGGGAGAGGTATTTTCATGGGGAGACAATGTGAGGAAACGGGGCTTTGCAGCAAGAAACTCGCAGAACAGTATTCAACGTCACAGTCCTGTCTTGCCATCCAGATGTTTCCAGAGACACCACACCAGCGCATACCAAACCCAGGGCTTCTCGTTCCCACCAGACAGGCACTGCATGAGGAAAGGATATGTGCACTGTTTAACCTCATTTATTCCTTAGCAACTGAAAGCTCCCTGTATTTTCCCATCTTGGGGGCTTATGTGTGGATCCCCATTCAGTGACATTCTCCCACCATGAATGATTAAGGAATCTGAATCTTTAAAAATTGCCAGATCCCATTTCTATTCCCAAATACAGCCCTATAGAGAGAGATAAGCCTGGGAGGCCAAGGGATTTTAGTTAATGATCCCTTTTTATGGGGCCAAGAAGCATTGCGATGAAAAGGAGGTCTAGGACCAATTTCTCCCCTCCGTGCCTGTGCTTTGCAGAGATTTGTGCAAACATTTTTCCCGTTTTACCCAGCTGTGCTGGTGTTCACTAGGAAAGGAAGCTAGGCTCTTGCCCTGGGATGTGTCGCACGTGTCAGGACATGGAAGATGTGTTCAACGCTGGCCAGTGCTAATGGGAAGAGAGGATGAACATCTTCATCCCTGGCTGCAGCTGTGCCAGCAGTGACATCCTAGCCAAGACAAGGCAGCGGGCAACTACCTCACGGTGGAATCAAGTACAACGCCACTTTGAACAGGCTCCTCCTGAGAGAGCTGCCCATTGCCTTGGAAGGAATGGGATTGTGCCCCTCATTCATTAGTAACATACCGTTACCCTAATGAGGGCAAAGCGTGGAGGGTTAACTGTTTAGCAAGGTCAGTGCTGTGCAGGACTTTCCTTACCTAATAGAGCTCTTGAGAACAGGTTTATCTGAGTGGTTTACTTCATCTACCTGCAACATTTTCCTTCCTGCACAGGGCTGAACGCACCTGTTTAAATTAATGGTTAGGACCAACTCAATGATCAGTCCACTACAAATGAGGTAGATGAGTCTCACCGTGTCATTAGCTGTATTCTCCTGTGGGAGGAGGTGGGGTTACAAACCACGGGGCAGGAGAAAACAGCTGTGGGACATGGAAGGTCCTTAGCGGTGCTGCTTGACCTCAGAGCCTGCAGGTTTAGGGAACGGGGAGTGTAAGCAGCAGAGCCAACAGCTGGAGTTCAACTGCCCCAGCAGGAACTGGAAACAAATGAAACTAACTGAAATATACCTTCCCCTGATCTCTCTGAATCAACACCACGCTATTTACAGTAGTGTATAATAATATTGAATCAAGATTTGCATGGGACAATTTCTATTCCACAGCACAAGATAACTTTCCAGTTACTTTTTTTTTACAGAGATGTGAAAACATTTACTTTAATGATAATGAAAATAAAGTCAGTAAAATCCTTTTGTCCTGTCGTTGCAATCAGATAAACCATATCTACCAACTGTTAGAAGGAGGATTAACTTGGGTTGACATTTTTTTTAATGTACTATGAGAAAAGCCCTGAGGCCAAAACATTTACAGGCCAGGTTTTAGTGTATGTTGATCTAATAGTTTCTCTGAAGAAAATGTCTTTAGACCTGGCAGGTGTGTATTGGTTTTCATTACTTCAAGTGTCTACTAGCAGAGTTTTAATTAACGGGGTTGTACGCAAAATATTTCCAGTGTTGTAAGAGTGAGGAACTCAGGAGCAGGACTCGCGGGTTCTCTTTCCCATTGCTGAACAGGTCATAGTGGACAGGACTGCAGCAATCTTGCCTGATTAGCCCATGGCGCTCAAGCTGGTGGGACAAGATCTCCTCTGATACCCAAGTGTTCCTCTGATGTGTTATTTGCAAGACGCCAGTCCTGCTCTGTCAGGTACTACAGAAACTGTGTCTTCTATGGAATAAATGGGAAAACAGGTGCAAGGAGATGGACAGACTTGGCTGACGTCACCCAGCAGATCTGGGACAGAACCAGGGACAGGTGTCCCAAGACCTGCTCATGGCTCCTAACCATCCTCCGCTGGCCGTCTGCCTCTCCCCGTTCCTTGGGGTGATGCCCACTTCTGAGGTCTGTGGAAGAACAGGGAACAACCTTAGCAAGCTGCTTGCCGACTGCAAATGTAACAGGAGAAAACACGGTGTTTGTTTTGCTTCTTATCAGAGACGTTAGACCACAGGAGATAAGGTTATTAGCAAAAACATAACGCTGGTGCTCCAGTCAGATAGTGGAGGAGATAGACCACTTATCTTATCAGCTCTTTTATGAAGGCTCCCTCACTGTTACTGTAATTCTCTGATAATATTATATACAGAATTGATAGCATTTTATTTTTCCTGGATAGGTTCTTTTCACTTGCCCTATTCTTAACAGGTTGTCTTTTTTCCTCTTCCAGTAAGTGGATTTTCCCCTGAAGTCCTCAGTCTGGCTGCTCAGTTTTTCTCTCTTTTAGATCCACTTCATCCCAGTTTCAGGTTATTTTCATTGCTTTTTTTTTTTTTTTTTTTACAGTCCTTTGCCTTCTGTTGTCTCTCTTTCACCAGAGATGCTGGTCTAGCGGATAGGTTTTCGAAAGTGACAGCAGCAAATGGGACAATTTGCACTTCATCCAAAATTCCATTCTTTATCTGATAAGCATTTATTTATCATGGATTGTCCTTTGGTGCACTTGGGGAAGAGCAGCTTCCTGATTTAGCTTCTGTGCATTTCCACAGGATGACTCCCCCGGAGAGGAGGGTGTGCTGCGGGAGCTCTGCAGGTACGCGGTTCCACAGAGCTCTCCTTTCCTTCTCAGTTCTGCCCGCGAGGAGACGCGAGCTGGTGGGGAACTGGGCCTGGAGTTGGGGACTGTGCAAACCCAGCCGCTGGGCAGCCTGACTACACTCTCCTCTGGGTCTGGAGACATGCCTTGTGCATGGGCAATAGTCCCACAAATTCCTTCTTTCTCATCAGCATCCCTGTTCTTGAATGCCCTCAAGTTTTCCTCTGTGAATGCCCCCAGCCCCAGCTCTGAGCTGTGCTGCCTGTGGCACTGGAATAGGATTCCTCCACGCAAGGTGCCCTATCGAAGCCAGACCCCCGTCATACTGCACCTTGTCGCTCTGCAGCACTCTGAATGTTAATTTAAAGTTTGCTTTTATTAAATTACATAAAATTACAAAAGTCAGCGAGGATCAAAGAGCTCTCTGGCCTGTTGCAAAGGCAAGCTCCTTCAACAGTCCCTGCTGTCTCATTTTTTTCCTGACAATACGGTTCCTGAGCCTGAGAACGTAATAGCACCTTCATGCAAACAAAAATTAGGCCCTAAATTATGAAGTGCTGATCTTGTACCACTAAAATTAGTGAGAGATTAGTCACTAGTTCCAAAGGGCATAGGGTCAGGTTCTGCCAGAAAAACATAGTCACCCTCGATTTATTATGCATGTTTCCATGGGACAGCCTTTGAGATGCAGCAAAGATCTCAATATGGCCAAATTAAACGGTATGTAGAAACCCCCCCTTTAGAACCATCTGTATTCTCCTTATCATGCCATGCACATCAAGCTGAAAATTTGGGTCGTTACCATGCAGATTATAACTAATTTCATACATATGATTTTGAAAGAGATCACTTTACAGGGCCTTTGCACAGGGATTACTTGCAATCCTCCTTGAGGGGTGATCTCAAAAGTTTTTTCTCAGTATGATAGATTGATTTTTCTTTTGGCCATTTGAGATGATTAAAGCAGAGGTCTTGACAGGTCCTCCTACGAAGGGTCAAGTCCTGCTCCTGGAAAGATGGGAGTTGGCATCTGGTAGCCTGAAACCGGGACAGGCATTTTAAAATCCAAACACTTGGCTGTGGCATTAATTCAAAATGTCTGGATGGGGCTGTGTTTGTCTGCCCGTGCGGTTCTCATGTGCACTGCTTCCAGGAGTCGTCCTTCCTAGAATAACATAAATCTCTGAGTGATGCTGTTTGGCTGCCCTCAGAGTTCCTCAGCCCCAGTAAGACATGTTGTCTTAAATCATTTTTAATTCCTTCCCTTCCGTGGTGTACAGGAATGCCTTGCGTACTCTTCTCTGGCAGACTGGCCGCTGGACTTACAGCCTGGCAAGAGCCTGCATTATTGTGCTCGTTAGGGAACTAACAGCTTGGTACATCGGGGCATTTTCCTGAATTTTCATCACTGACTTAATGATTTTTTTCTGTGATACCCAGATACGTCACCTGGCATGTGCAAGTCCTATACTTGTGGCAAACTGAGCATTAACTGGAAAACACAGCAAGGTATTTTCTCCTGATCAACTGAGTTTCTCACTTACCAAACAGAAGGGACGGGCCTTCCCCAGGAGCAGAGCTGGGCTGCTGCGTGGCAAAGGCTGGCAATGCCCGAGCGCTGCGCTCTGCAATCCAGCTGCTTCCTTTGTCATTCCACAGACACCACGCGGCCCTCAGAAGCTCAGCTTTGTCAGTGGATGTGGTTTTCCCATAAATCCTGGCTTGGTTTGCGATACTGTAATACTGGATCATTTTGGCTGTGTTTCATATGAAGGTCCCATTTATAAATAACTTCTGAAGAGAGTGTAAATGCTTAAACCCACGCATTTTACACATATAAATAGGGTATATTATGAATGGTTATGGCCAGATGAGAGGAAGGTGTCACAGAATGTTTTGGAGGACCTCTTGGACGCTATACCAACCACTAATGATCAACTGCCCTATAGTAACAACTTACATTGTATATATAAGTGGAAAATACAAAATACAGCCAGATTCTCTTTTTAGTGACAATATTGCAGCCTGAGGAATCCTCCATTCTACCTTGCTGGGTCCCCTCAAAGACCCCGAGACACACAAGTAGAACAGTAGCTCTGACCGTTTCCCTTTCCCAGCCTGAATCACAACCACGAAGCAAATGAACTCCGACATGCCAAGCAGTTTGGGGGCCTTTTTTCAGCCACTGCCAAAGTCCAGGTAACCTGGAACACATAGTTCAAGATGGACAGGCTAACATTTATAGACAGGGCTGAGACATTCATGTATTTTCTGCTTTGAAAACGTAAGAAGACCGCGAAGGGGACACCTGAAGTGAAATGCACATCCTTTAGCTGTTAAGTACAGTCAAAAGTATTTAGTTACCTGACAGTGATGCAACACCACAATTTCTTAATACCAGCTGGACTGCAAATCCCTTTGCACCGAACAAAATGGTGGGAGAGGGAAGCAGAGAGGCACTACTTGGTAGGAGAAGAACCTCGTGGTACCGGGTGCCAGGGAATCAGCCCTGCCGCCTGCCTGCTCTACAGGGCAAAGAAGCTGCAAGTCTCGGTGAGAAAACGCACCCACACAAACCCCGCGGGTCCGTGGTGTTTTGGCCTCCAGTGAATGCAGAATCACTTTGACTCAGCTGCAGGAGCACTTTGGAGTTGTGTGGGAGTCCCCAGAACACGTAGCAAATCACGGAGTAACAAAGGGAATTAAAAGGTGGTAATATGAGACACGATTTAAGAATGTGGGTTTAAAATTGAATTAAGCCCTACTCCCCATTCAGCCCAGAGCCAGTTCCTTCTTTGCTATAAAATGGCACTGGGGGCCAAATTCTGCTCCTGCATTAACGAGAAAGAGGAGAAATGGCGACGGAGTTAGGTCAGAACAAGCCCGGCATGGCAGCGGCGCCTGAAGCCAGGGCAGCAACACGGTCAGGGCATGCCCAGGAGGGAATGGGGCTCTCCTGACACAGTTGTCAGTGTAGGCAGACAGGCCCTAATTGGTCTCATCTGATTACTTTTTCCAAAAGCTTTGAACTTTGCACAGGATGCCTTGGGCCTGCAGGAGCCACTGCTCTGGTGCGGAATTAGCGGGATGCTGGGCTGACCTCCCTCCCCCGGCCGAAGTTTATTATCCCAGGGCCAGTGGTTCCATGATGAATGACGGGCAGGTGGGATCAGCTGATGGGAACGGCTGGGGATGGCACACATACGCTGCAATTTTACCAGACCATAATGTATTCTGCAGTGGGCAAAGGATAAAGCTTGTAAAACATTTGTTTTAAGTCTTAAAATATCAAATTCCTCATAACTATGGGCTTCCTAAAACTGGCCCTGGTAATTACAAGTGCTGAGCCATGAATAATTTCATGCTAGGAGATGCATTAATTTTAAACTCCTCCCGCCTCCTCCAGACATTGTGAAAGCACATTACCAGTGAGGACAAGTTTATGATCTTATCCAGGACAACTGGTGCAATAATATGAAATGAAAACCAAGACAAAAATGTCATTGTCTGCACACTCTGTACAAAGGATCCTGCAGAAAGCTCCCTTTGCAGCCCGCGACCAGGAGGAGCACTCCGAAGGTGCGAGCGAGATTTATGTCCTTTCCAAGCACATGGCTCAGACCCTGCCGGATCCGGCCGTCGGCAGCCTGGTGTCTAGGGATTGTTTCAAGGAACAGGGAGGAGTTCTGACATCATCGTCCCTACGATGGTTTGTGTTTAAAACCTTCAACCATACTTTCAGAAAATTCCACTGAGACCTGGGACCAGGCTGATCCAGATGTACCGTGCTTGGTCCCAAAAGAATTTCCCTGCAGTCTGGGGTACTGAGGTTTATAATCTCCCCGTTGCTGAGTTCAAGGCAGTGGCATAAGGATCTATTTGGCAAGCTCTCCCTGCTTAACATCTACACGTTTCTGTCTGTTCACATTTAGGGCAGCAACCCCATAGTTTCACAGCTTGCTCAGAAGTTACACCTCCATCGGAGAGGAAACAGGCAAGTCTGGCTGGAGGAAAGACGAGAGATTTCGATCTTGGGCAGGGCAAGCGTATTTACCGTTCAGGCTGTGTCAGAGGCTGCACTGTCAACACCATTCTCAAGAAGGATGTATAATACAGATGTTAAACACCAATTATCCCGCTAAGGAACAGGTAAAGTTAAATAATGGCAAGGGTGTGATGCTAAACATTGAACAAATTAGGGATGATATTCTCTCCCTAGGGTTCCCAGGTGCCCCTGTGGTAGCTCTCCCTCACCTTGTGCTATTACTACATCAGGCTGCGTGTGCTGTTACAGAAATGCGTGGTTGGGAAGTAAAAAATTGTCTTGACGAAGCATTTGGAAGCCTTGGGATTTGCTTCACAACCTCGGTGCTGACAATGTCATTCTCAGTTGCTTCTCAGTCCCTCTGGACTGAGCTAAACACCTTGAGTTAAATATAAAGGCAGTCCTGGTTTATATCATGATGTGACAATTCAGAACATGAACACTGCTGGACTGCACAAGGTAGAATTTAAGCTTCCACGTCTCATCTGAAAAATAAAACCTTTGGGCACATTTATGATTGTGCCCTATTTATCCTTTATAACAGTATAATAGCACTGAAACCAGCTATAAGCTATTTTCTTGGGATTTTTCATGCTTCCTTTTTACCCTTGAAGAAAAATGCATCAGTGGGCACTATTACTAGGATGAAAATTTCCCCTGGAAGTTAAAGCACAACGAAAACTCTTTATCAGTTTCTCCATTCTCTTCACAAAGCTGTGGTAGCAGATGCTTTAAACTCTCTCGTGGGTGAAGGGGAAAGGTTGGATTACTGAAAAAACAAGGCAGGCTTCAGAGTGTGGAGGAGGCATTAGGAACTGCTTAGGATCTCAAACCTGCAACACCTTGAACCCATCACCAGCCAGAACCGTGATGGATGGGAGAGGATAAAGGGCAGTCTAGCTGACCCATGATGCCTTCCAGTGCCCTCCAAGAAACAAGAAGAAAAGAGATTCTTATCACTCTGTGAAAGAACAGAGGGGAAAATTATCATTAAAATGCCTTCCTAATAAAACTAACAAACAGGGGCTTTTTTTCTTTCAAACTCCATTCCCTTATCCCTTCCCTACAAACTTCAAGATGTCCATGACTTGAAGAATTTTAGTCTTTGGGTGAACCTTTCCTAAGTAGAGGTCACATCCTTCTGCCTAGACTTCAGTTTCGTTAGACAGTTTTCTTTGAAAACCGCAAGAAAATAAATAATTTTGGGCGTACCTTTATGGTCATTGGTGTGTAGAATCGCTATGTAGAATTATGCTAACACTAAATTAATATACGCAATAAAATTTCTGTATTTGTGAATCTGGATCCACATCCCACATCACCTGCTGGAGAATCACTGATGAAACATAAATGAGTCACTCTATTTCTCTGTTTGCTTTAGGTCTGGGAATTTTGCTGTCTCCTTGGTAAAGCGCTCTAGGATGACGTCAAGTAGCGGAGAAGTTAAGTGTGTTATGGAAACCAAGGCAATTACAGACCTTGTAGCAAAGAATTTACAGTAGAAAGCTGGCCACTGGAAGTCAATTTCCTAAGACTGTTTTCCCCCACAGATATTTGCAGCCTGCCATTCACAGCCCGCTGAAAGCTGTCTGTTTTCCCCTCCAACTCTTCCTTGCCCAGCTTTCCCTCTGCCTCTGCCCAGCATCATCCTGCCCTCCAGGAACACGACTGCCTCCTCGTGCCCCAGATGTCTCCCAGAGTCTCTCCTGCTCGTAGCTCTCAGGGGAGGAGAGCGTCTGTCTCCCTTCTCTCTTCTCAGAGCCCATCCTTCTTAACCTCTCTCTCCCTCTGTTCCCAGGGCACTGTCCCTCTCAATCTCCATAAGCGGTCTTTGAACTCAGTACAAATAAGTTCAAAAGCAAAGAGCAGGAATTTCTATGGACATGCGAGTGTTATAAGCTGGTAGCTGCGGTGCCTTAACATCTGGTGTCTGCAACCCACAGTCTTACGAAGCCTCTGGCTCAAACTCCACCTCTGCAACAGGTCGCTCACGAGGCAGGCACCGCAGCTCCCTGAAAATCAGGCTCTAGGAACTGAAGCCCAAATCCAAGAAATCTGCCATCCAGCTGTCCCAGTATTTGGTCATATATTAAACACTCCAAAACATTTGTTGTTGTTGTTGTTCTTTGAAACCAACCCTTCACCTCAATATTGGTTTTAGGTTGTCGGCATCAAGCTAATCCCCATAGACCTCTGGAATTTGTTCTGCGAGTCAATGACTACGTCCAAGGTGTCTGGGCAGGAGAAGCCAGGTAATATATATTAATTCATGACAAAGGAAATCCCCACTGTTCTGCAGCTGAGCTACCATTTATGAAGGTATCCTTAAACTCCTAATCAAGGCAGCAGAGCCTCTTCCTTACCCGTCTCCACGACCATGCTGCCCACACTCTCTCAAGATATATTTTGGGGTATATTTCTGGGTATTTTGGGGAGCCACATATATCTCTGATCCTTTTCTGAATCCTTTGGCACCGGTATTGTCTCAAGGCCAGGAACTGCTGAACAGCCAGCGCTGAAACTGCCAGGCAGTGGGGACGTTAACAGACGCCATGGTCTTTCTTTTGGCTACGGAGCGGGAAATGTTTCCTAAAAGCTTCTGGGACGTGGTGTCCCAGTCTTTGCCCGCCCTGGGAACTGCACTAGCACCAAGGAACTGGTTTGGGATGTGGGAAAAAAGCCCCCCATCCAGGTCACTTAGACATGCTGGCAAAAGACTTAGTTTAAGTGTAGCTAAACCGTCAGCAAAAGGCTCTTTCGGCTCTGTGCTGTCCCCACCCGGCACCCCAGCCCCGGCATGAGCACCTTCCCACCTGGAGAGCTGCTCCAGTGGGCCCGGGCAGAGGCGCTCACGCCAGGCGCCACGGAATTGTGATTTCCTGAGCGCCATCGCCCAGCTTGGGCCTTTCCAACGGTCCTGCTGCCGAGTGCCCGACCTACTGAGCCGCCCACAATCACTTGTAACTCTTGGCTCTTCTCCTCCAGAGCCTGCCAAGTTCCCGTGATCACCGAACGGGGGGTAGTTTGTAACCTTTCTCCATCAAGGGTTTATTCCTAATCCTGTCGGTTCCTATCTCACAATGACATAGCTTGGATCCCCCAAACATTCCAGTAATTCCTCCCTTTTGAGCCGGCAGACGCAGCGCTTCCTTGGCAAGCAGGCGTCCCACATTCCTGGACTCACTTCGCAAGCTGTCTTGCCCACTCCTCAGGAATGGCTCCCCGCAGGGACTTATTTCCTTAAGGATGAGATATTTTCATACCCTGGCAAGTTTCCCACTTCCTATCATCAACGTATCCCGTGCAAAGAGGGAGCAGAGAAGCGCCACTTTCTCCTCGGTTGTTGCGAGTGCCCGGACACCTCGGGATGACAAGCAGGTGCCTGCAGAGTGTGCGGTCCCTTGCTCGGCCTGGGACGGCGCTGGAGGCTGCCTAGGGGCCTGAGGCATGACGGAGCACAGGGAGGAGCCTTTCACAAGTGACACATCAAACTCAGAGGACTCCCAAGAGGTGCTCCCAGGTTTATGGCAGTGACCAGATTCCCAGCAGTCATCAGCACTGAGAAACCTGGTGCGGCCTAAGGTGGCCTCGGACGCGTGAGCTCTGCTGCCTCACGACTTTATCACCATTTCTAAGCATCCTTCTAGATCAAGCTGAGGTGAGAGTGTCTGAGCATTAAGCTTTTCTCCAGGAACAGTTGCCACGACAGATCTGGGCTGAATGCACCACCCGTGTGCTGTGTTGCCTTCTACCTTGGTGCGTACACGCGCAGTCCGGGAGAGCAGCGTTTTGCATCTCCTCACCTGCCCTGGCGCTGCTGGGATCCCCCAGCGGGAGCCGGCATGGGGCCCCCGACGCCGACCGACGGGCTGTCCCCAACGGCGCAGCGTCACACTGCCAGCCCGCACTCCCCCGGCCCCTCTGCTCTCCCCGGAGAGCGGAGACCTGTGAAGTCCCCTCCCTGGTGGCTCGGGAGTACCGTGCTTTTGCCTTCCGTGCCCAGGTGCTGCACCCCCCTTTGAAACAACCAAGGCGGGGTGCGCTGAAGCGTCAAGAAAGCTGTGCTGGATTTCAGCAAGGCACCAGCAAGTCCAGGAGAGCACGTGGAATAGGTTTGATCAGATAAATAATCCAGCGTATTCTCCCACTGGGCTTCCTGCTGGACCAGCCTGGAATGGAGCCAACCATGTCTTGGCCGATATCCTCAGCTCTGTAACATGCTGCAGTTTTTAGGCAGTGGACTTATTAAAAGGCAGATTCTCACATCTACTTGCTGCTTTCCAGAATTATATTTTTTGCTGCTAAAAAAATCTGCTGGTTTTATTTTAACTTTACTCCGAGGGTGGGATTTTCCTCCAAGTTTGGTTCCCCCTCACATGCCTCCATGGGAGCTGCACAAAGCCACCCAGGGCCAGCTGCAAGACCATCCCTCCCTGCCCCAAGTGTACATCTTTGTCACAGTCAAAAGCCTGGTTTACAACATGCCATTAAAAATAAAAAATCGTGCCAAATAATTCCGGGGCTTGAAGCAAAGCCAAGATCTTGGATGTGCCTAGGTAAATAGCAACAATCTGTTTTTGAAGGGAACAAGGTTTTGGGTTTGAAAACCTTTTTCTTGGAAATGTATCTGCCTCGCCAGTCTAGGGGCTAAAAGCCGCACCTAAAGATGAGACCCAGCAAGGTGCATGTGCACTGAGTGGCTGCCCTAGACGAGCTGTGGGCAAAGCTGCACATGGAGATTTTCCCTGGAGTGTCTTGGGAATGCTGCCCAGAGCTGGGGCTCAGATGGGCTCTGCCTCACGGGGCAGAGGAAGGGAGCTGAGAGTGCTGCCCCCGTGCCAATGCGCTGCGAAAAGCTGCGCTGGAAGCACCCGTCGGTCACAGGGCTCTGCTGGCAAGTGCTGGCGTGCACTTCAGCCTGCTCCCGCACTCCAGGGAAAACATTCCGAACGCTTCTCCTCGTTTTGGAGCATCAGCTGACATCTGGGGCCACAACCTGCTCCAGTGGAGCTAAGGCAGAAGAGAAAGGAGATTTTGCTAATGTGTTAACTTTTAATTACATCTTAATGCCTTAATTAAAGCAAGGAGGGCTTAATTAAGGACTTAACTAAAATTTAATACTTTAATGGGACTAAAGACTTTAATTTACCACTGGGCTGAAACCGAAAAAAAAG
Organism: Chionis minor; assembly: GCA_013398295.1. Taxonomy (NCBI): domain Eukaryota; kingdom Metazoa; phylum Chordata; class Aves; order Charadriiformes; family Chionidae; genus Chionis; species Chionis minor. Next base: position 995,259 of record VZSF01001201.1, on the reverse strand, counting down.
CGTGAGGGCTCACCCGGAGACGCACATATGCGGAGCAGCCAATTATGAAAGAATCCCGGGGTGTCAGGTTCGTCAGAGTGTGCTGCACACGAGGGGGAACCTGCGGTTGTTCGCATTTCCACCTTCCTGCCTAAAGCGCAAGCACAGTTTGAGATCATCGCATTAACAGGTACGTGGTACCTTCGCCTCTTTCCGAAGAGGTCTTTCTGAGCTGCTGAAGCCGTTTCTGGGCTGTCCAGCTCACGCTGCGGCAGCAGCCCAGGGAGGAGTCTGGAGGTGTCCCGGGGCACCCGCGCTGCCCAGGCTCTGAGCCCGCCGGCTGCTGTTTCGTGGGTGTGCGACTGGAGATGCCCCATCGCTGGCACGTGGCCCACAGCTCCCGGGACCAGCCAGCCCGGCCCGGCGTTACTGCAGCAACCGGAACGCTGCAAGGCATTTGGCTGGCTCTTAAAGGTCAGGTTTTCACGGGGCTCAGAGCTCGGCACCTCCCATCTTCCTCAGATGGGATGTTTATCTCCTTCTTGGTATTTCATGTGGCACGGAAACACGAACCCAAGCCACTGAATCTCACTTGCAGCTTCTCTAGTGAGCTTAGCATTACACGGCGCTGTTTGTGCCGCAAATAAGTGAGCTTTAAGGTGCTTCTGACTACAGCTTCTGAAAGAGTCTCTACACACACGGATCCTTCAGAGGGATCCTTTCGAATCATTTGACTTTTCAAAGCACTTAACCCACTGCATGAATTAATGTAGTTATCTAAAAAGGAATCGGCACTATTGACAGGCACAAGAAAATCTACCCTTTTGCATTTCCTTACATTGTGGTTTTGCCCTGTAGTATTTTCAGCAATCGATCTTGAAAATCTTCCGCCAGGTCCGTAGGCATTACTGCAATTTTACCAGCGGAGAAGTTGAGATATGGATGGGGTAGTAACTGACTAATCCAAGATCAGACAGTGACCTCACAGGTATTTTGAAGACCCTTCCCCACCAGGCAGCGTGCAGCTGCAGTCCTTTGAAGGGGACTGGAGCTTAAAAAGAGCCTTAGGTTCAGAAAGCGCAGCCCCTCTCCTGGGTGTAACGCGATACGGTACGGGCTTGGCATTTTGGTCAGACTGTCATTCCTTCAAACAGAAATCTGCCCAGCCTATGGAGCAAGGACACATGTGTTTCCTATAATGAGACTGTACATTATTTTTTATATACATCAGAAGACTGTAGTATCTGAGAAGACTCATTACCTGCTGTCCATTCATACCTGCAACTCTCTAGGGACGCACATAGGCCTAACACGTTAACTACATCAGACACACGTCTCTGCCCAAGGAGCACCGAGCGCGGCGCGGCAGGGCCGGTGGGGTCAGGGTGCCGGGGCCGGTCCCTGTTTCCCAGCCCGCCTTGGTCCGGAGCGGAGCAGTCCCGCAGCAGCCCCCGCGACGCCTGCGGCGGTGCTCAGTGCCAGAGGTGAGGGCGCAGCTGGCAGCAGCCAGGCAGGGCACAGGGTGCGGATACAGCCCCTGTGCTGGATTGCTCCAGGGACACCACTGCCCAGGAACCTCCAGGAGCTGTGGGTGACTTTGCTGCCCCCAGCACGCACATACCCGTGTGCAAAGCAGGGACAGCGTTTGGGGGGTGCAAACATCAAACGCTCCTCAAAACCCCGTTAGCAATTTCCCCCAGAAATCGGGAAGTCGTGGCGGGTAACCCGGACGTGAGGGGATCTGCTCTCCCAGCACACCTCGCTGGCTGAGCGCGCCCAGCCCACGGAGGGAGCCTGGGGAGAGGGGCTGGGGACCTGCCTCGTGCGCTAGCAGTAACTATTCCACTTTGATTCTTGCTCATCTCTGGCCCATGAAATCAAGGCCAAACTCTGGAGTGTGTGTGGGGGGTGAGGAGATGGAAGGTGGGCCCAAACCGCCTTAACTGGTTCCACAGAGCTGCTGCTTTCCGCAGCGAGCAAGCCAGAACAATGTCATCCCAATACGCCGCGCTAATCTGGGGGAAACTGAGCGTGACCGACTTCACGCATGACAGCCTGGAAGCCAAGCATGGGAGGTCAGCACCAGCCTCGCTCCGAGCTCCCTCGCAGCTGGCTTGGAGAGACGAGGCACACGGAGAGCCACGTCTGGTCCCAGCGCCCCATCGCTCTCCGCATCCACTGCCACTGGGCTTGTCCATCATGCGGAGACCACGGTCCCCGTGCTGACAGCCTGGCCGGGCTTCCAGGGTCCCAGCTACCCACCAACAAGAGAGGCTGGTGCACGTTTCAGGCGTGCTGTCATTAACAAATGAGGCACAGCGCTTGATTAATTCCACAGGTTTCTTCCATTAGGAGCCACTACATCATTGCTACGCGAGAGCCTTCCTCCCCTCAGCACTGACCTTCCTCCCACAGCTCGCCCATTTCCCTTGGCTGTGGAAGTTATTACAGACTGGTTATTTGAAAGACCTGGAAACCGGGGCAGCCGCTGCTTCCTTTCATCTCCAGCTCTGCTGCTCCTCACTCCTTGGCAGTTTGGAAGGATGGTGGAAGTAATTAATGGCTGGGGAGAGGAGGAGGAGGTGCTCCTAAGAGGGGAGTCAAAAATTCCTCTTGACAATGACCACATGTCTGAGGCTCGGCTACTAGTTCACCTGACAGCAATAAGGGTCTAATAGTCATTAGTCACCACTGCAGACACACTCCATGCACTTCTCCGTGCTCTCTTTTTTTTTCCCTGATGAAGGCTGAAAATAAACCAGCATCAGCCACCTTGGTGCTTTCAACCACCTTTTGCCATCTTGCAGGGAAAAGACTGGGGAGCTGATGGCTCAGAGAGCTTCCTCAGCATCCCCGATCAAAGCTGGGGAAGGATCTTCAAGCAGAGAAGTACCGCAGATAAAAAAGTTTAAAAAACACCAATTGAAATCCACCAGGAAATGAGGTAACTGGGAATAGACAGAGAATACCCATAGGGAATTCAGGCTGATTGATATGGAAAGCTTGTGTGACCCAGTCCCACTGGCCCGCAGCTCCCAGTTTACTGCTTCTGCCAGAGCCACCCTCTCTCCTCCCCAGCGGCCTCTCCCGCACCTGCCTGCCTTTAGCTCCTCCCTGCTGCCCTGCTGAGTTACCCAGGGCCTCGCTCAGCCAGCTCTCTTCTGGGGCCAGCTCTCTTCCGGGGCCAGCTCCAGGCAGGGAAGCGCGGGGATGCTCCCGCAGCCCACCACCAGGCAGGGAGCGGGGCTCGGCAGCACGGCCTTCGGGGCCGGGGGCAGCAAGGCTGAGAGCCCGGCCATGGCGCCCCGCGCCATGCCAGCCCCGGGGGACCGCGGAGCCCGGGACGCCTGCGTGCCGCTCTCCCCACGGGCTTTCCCGCCCGCTCACACATCGTAATAGCTGAAGTTTTGGCTCCGTCACCTGTAATTAGAACAACACTGGCAACTTTCTGAGGCTAAACTCCAGACAAAATTGGTTGTGAATGAAAAAATAAAAGAGAACAAGTGCTATAAAGTGGAAATGATATTTCTGAGAGCCGATCAGGATCTAGAAGAGCGGCACGGGAATGCTAATGCTCCTCCGTGGAGGATTTGGATATTATGTTTTGGACTGAGAGTGAAACCAAAGCATTCTGAACCACAGGCAGGAAGGGAGCGCAGCTCTGGATCCTGGCAGCCAGCCTGCTTGCCCGGGTATCCTGCGGCCACAAGCCACGAGCAGCCCTAGGGCACCATGCCTGTCCTACACCCGCTGTCCTTGCGAGGCCACCAGCGCAGGGACGACCCTGGCACCTGAACCTCGCTCGCCATCAGCTCCGTATCGTCACCCAAACGTGCTGGCAAGGGGCAAGCGGGCTCGCTGGCAGGGCTCTGCACAGATCCCTGCCCGGGGCCTTCCAGCCTCCCTTGGCATGGGGCTGCTTCCCACTCTCAGCTGGATTTTGGACTCTCAAACGCCTCCTGGAGCAGAGGCTGCAGCTTTGTTTTTCCAAGAACTCCTCAGTTTTTCTATTTTATAACCCAGCACCCTGGATCACCTACCCCCCCGTATCTCTGCCAGACAAATTAATCCTGCTGTCCCCATTTTTTAACAGGAAAACAGGGGCATAACAAATCACAGCAGCCTGCCCAGGGCCAGACAGAAGATCTGACCTATTGAATCCAGGTCATGCAGTTCCTCAACCAGGCTCTTAATTGCTGGATCATCCATTCCTCCATCCACAGCTGTCCAGGAAAGGAGTTTTCTCCCAGAAAAAAGGGTAAAAGATTCACTGGGCCCAGCTGCACTTCATAAGTGTTTTTGCCAAGCTTTTCTGCCCCATTAAAGAGGGCCCAGGCACACTTTATAAAATATCAGATGGAGATCTCTGAGATAAAGTCATTTCGTTTTGTACTGCTCAGTCGAGTACGTGATTTGGCTGCAGAGGAAAAGCATTGCTCATTTGCAAGAGTTCTGGACATCAGTCATTATAAGTAATTGTCATATTACTGAGAGAAAAGTGGATCCTTTCCCCAGCGGAGCAGCTATACTGTGTTTGAGGAGAGCTGTGCTCTCCAAGGAAAGCTGCGGTGGGCTCTACGGCGCCCGGCTGCCATGCAGACGTGGAACCAGGTGAACTGTGTCAGCCCGGTGGAAGGCAAATGCATGGTAGCTGCTGCGAAAGCCCCTCTTCCCCTAGATTTGTCACTGACTGCATTGTTATCTGCAAGGGGGCAGAATGTAATCAGAAACACATTTTTGAGTGAAGGACTGACCTCTGCAGAATCACCAGGAATTTCTGAAGCTGCACAGCTGTGCAAGTGCCTTCCCGTCTCTGCGAGGCAGAGCTGTGCCCACTTTCATCTCAGTGCTCCCGGCGCTCATGTAGCGCTCAGCAGCATTTCTTTCCAACTGAAATCCATTCAATCTACTTGAAATACAGCTGTGGAGCACCGAGGTGTTTCAGAAGATGGCAATTCCATGGAGTCAGAGAGAATCGGGTCCAGTCTGAACCGTTCCCTACCCCAGCATCTGACCTAGGCATTTCCACATGGTGTTCAAGACCGTGTGTTTCGCCACTCACCGCCTGTCTTCCAGAAAAGCACCTCCTCTTGATTTAAGAAGCAACAAACGCAAAAATGTACACATGACCTTGTTCTGATGATTAATTATTCTCACTGGTGAAAAGAAAAAAAAAAGTGCCTAATTTTCTATTTATTTGATTCAGCTTTCAGCCGTTAATTCTTGTTCTGCTTTCCACTGGAGATTAAGCAGCCTTTAGTACCTGCTCTTTTCCTTCTGAAAGAGCTTGCCTACTGTAACCACGTCACCTCTCAGACTTCATTTTGGGAAACCAGGTGGACTGAGCTGTTTCAGTATTTCACACTGTTCAGCTTGGGAAAAGTTTTGTAATCTTCTTTGTACCCTGCCCTTCCTCCCGCCTGTTTTTTAAAAGTGTGGAGCTAACCCCAAATATGGGCCAACCAGCAGGTCTGAGCATCAGTCCCCCCAGCGTAACACAGTGCCAGAATCCTCTCCCTACTGTTCCATACTGATCCCTTTCCTGAGCCTGAGGGCAACCCTAAGACCATCCCAGGACACAGTTCCCACTCCAAAACTATTCTTGTGAAGCAAAAACTGGCTTTGGGGTCAGGTGTGCAAGAGCTCTGGAGACTCAGGCCTTGGCCTCCAATGGGAGCAATAGAGGAAATTCTGCAGAAGCTACTAACAGCCTCGAAATGTAATTCATTTCCTGCAGAGTATTTTATTAACATCCCTTGAACAGCCCCGTTCGCAGAGATGTGCGGTACCCCCGGGTGCTCAGCACTGCAGCCCTCTGAGAACCTGGCCCCAGGGCGCCGTCTGGAGGGTGCTGCACACCTTCCCGGTGCGGGGGTGCTCAGCGCCTCCGAGGCTGCGGCCCCGGGCTGTCAGGCAGAGCCAAAATCCCTCCCGAAGCTGAACATGCCACGGGCCGGGCCGGGAGGCGCCAGCTGGGCGCAGGGGCGATGTGCTCAGCGTGCCCGCTGCTGCCAGCAAGCTGATGGCGGCTCCCGTGTTCCTGGCAGTGCTCACGCTCAGGGAAGCTCCTGGGGGCTCCCTGGAAGGGAAACCCGTCTTGTAGTGTTCATTCAGCACAATGGCAGGCTTTGAGATGGAAACCCTGGCAGGGATTTGCCGGCGTACCGATGACGGGCGCTTACTATGGCAATTGCCGATAAAACTTCACCAAATACGAGCTACGCTTTCCTTGCTCTCTTTCAGCTTCATTTTCAGGACTACATAGAGAAATTGTGTAAAAGTTGTTTATACTAAAACTATAAGGATAATAACATAACCAGAAATGGAATAAAACCACTTAGTCAATGCTTTGTTTCCTTATTTTGTTCCAATTTGCTTGATTTTTCCCTAAACCCACTCAGAAACTGATTTCACTGTAGGAGAAAGGATGGATCAGTAGCTCTAATGAACATGTTAATTTTCCAGTGATCTGAGGTCACTGCGGTATCAGGCAGCAGGTAAGCCGAACATACGGGTTTTCTTCTCATTTTGCAAGTAAGGGCAGGCCTCCCGATTCTCTTGCCTACATAAATCCCATAACTACCTGTGCACCTCATACACAGGATTAAAACCCGTTCGAGGTGAGAAGTTGTAGCCACAATGCTGTGGTTGGAAAGCTGAGTCTTCACCTGGCATTGAGACAACTTATTCACGAGTTCCTGCTCTTGACAGCTGGCTCTGCACACTGCTAAAATGCAAGTGGAATATTTTCAAAAGCACTCCCAAAAGCTGAAACTTCTACTTTAATACCCGAAATAAGAAACAGCTCTTCCAAAACACTTGGCACCTAGCAGTGCCCCTTTGAAAACCTCCACAGCCAGTTCCGTGCTTCTTTTATAACGCCTGACAACTTTCTATCATGCCCAGCTGCTGGGAAAGAGTTCTTGGGACTTTTTTGCAGCTATCACAGTATTTGCTTGTTCCTACCCCAAGGCTCAACTGCTGGATTGAAAACCCTGAACAGCAGAGCACCTTGCTGCTCTCTATGGTTACTGGGAAACACCTAAAAATGCAAAACAAACATATCCTAAAGGCTGAGATGCCAAAAGGCAGATTATGTTTTTAAACTCTTGATTTTTTGGCCTGCTGCACGCATTTTGATCACTGGGGGTTTGCAATGATGCAAAAGGCTGAAGAGCCCTGTGAAGCTGTGGCTGAGCCTCAGCCCAGTCTGGTATCCGTAATAAAATCCCGTGATGGCTTCAGAGTGCCACTCCAGGCAAATACCCCTTTCCAAGATAAAGCACAATACACTATTGCAGTAAGCTGGGTTCTTTTCATTCTTTTGCCTTCCCGATGTCTGGCACAAGTCCAAATCCTCTCTGTTCTCCACCCACCCATCAGACATATTCTGCTAAATATCCTGTCCTCTTGTCGTTTTGGCAAAAAATAAACTATGCACGAGAAAGAATTATGCCTGTGAGGCTCTCATAAAAAAATTCCTGTGAACGATAAATCAAAACAAAATAATAATTATCACCAGCCACAGGACCACATTTATGTTTCTCATATTTTCCTCTTACTTTTTGTAGATTATCAAGTCTACACAAGAGCGAGAACCAGATTTTCCTAAAGATATCGATACACGGGTAATCTCCAACTCTGAAACTGAAGCCCACCTTGTCTATCAGAGACTTCTCTATGCTATTTACAGAGAGGGTTAAAATTTTCTCTAAGAACTAGAAATGGTGCGTTTCTGCCCTGGAAACAAGATGCCTTGTTTTTTTCCGATGATTACATAAATCTTGCACAGTCCCCGTGCTACCTTCTGACTTGCATTTAATAAATAATGAATACTTATAACGTGATTTTTCTTCTCTGACTCTCAAAGACGTTGGCACATACACACATACTTTGCGGATGGGTAAACTGAGGCACAGGGGACGTGCCCCAGTTGCCAGCAGGGCTGGGTACGCCCGAGCTCACCCCGCAGGCGTACGGCCCCTCCGCTCAGCAGCGCTGGCACACCAGGTCCCCGCAGGCCCTGGGACCACTGAGCACAGGGGAGCATCCGCCCCTGCAGGAAGAGTGCCTGGCAGGGAGCTGCTCTCCAGCGATGCTGGGGGCGAGGACAGGCCTGAGACAGGGGTTTCCTGCTCCCGCAGAGCGCGTTGGGCTGCAGGAAGAGGGGAATGGCCAGCGAGACCACCTTTATTCCCCGCTTGCCAGCCGCTGCCTGGTTTTTGGATGCTGGGCTTCAGTGCGACATGGACCAACCGGACAGAGTGGAGCGGTTTAGAAGGAAAAGTTCACTAAAGAAATGTTGAAGAATCAGTATGGCTCAGTCTAGAAAAGAGAAGAGAAGGAAGAGCAATACTCTTTTCCCAGCTTTGCAAAGTACTAATGGCTCCCAGTAGCTGAAACAACTTGGCGCTGTGGCAGCCAGCACCCAGCGCGACGGGTAACCTCGCCGTAGCAGCCTTGGAACTTGAACAGAGCCAAATCCTCTAACAAGACCAAGAGCCGATGGAATTACTCTATGAAACCCCACCGAAACAAACGTGTATGGGACTTTTCCCAACCCCTCTCGGGAGCTCAGACAAGCGTCCAGGCTGCGCGTCAGCAGCCGCCAGCTTAGTCCCACTCCAACAGGAACAGGAGCTGTGCCTCCGTGTGCTCTAACAGCAGCTAGGCTCCTCAGACACCAATTAATACTTCTACCTATCAGCCAGGTTGAGAAGATTTTTAGAAATTAGTTTGAAAATACATTCCCCCATAGGACAAAATACAGTGATCCTACACTTTTGCTGGATTGCAGCATTTCTGGAACTTAACTGCACCTTTTGCTGTGTAAAAAAATCCCCAAAACAAAAAAACCCCAAACACTTGTAATTGCTAACCAAATCCTCTGAAAATAGGCACTGAAATAATAATTTTTTTTGTGAGCTCTTACTGACAGCAATGCTGTCAGTAAGCATCTGATCTGATGCTTACTGATGGCAATGCTTTTATGTTTATGCCTCAACTTTTGTGTCAATACATCAGCTATGTTGGTGTCAAACAAAACCCCCGTTCCCAGCTGATGCAGCACGGCAAAGGTGCATGGCAGGGAGCAGGGCCCGCAGGCTGCGCGGTCGCGTGGGCCTCAGCCCCCACACAAGCCAAAGCAATTAATGGGTAGCAACACAGTTAACAAAAGAGAGTTCAAAACAGGGAAGATCCTCAGAGAGAAACAGCCCACATCCAAGCCGTGGCTGGGGTCCTTGCTGTGTTTGCCCCACGAGCTGGAGCGTGTACAGAGGTCCCAGCTGCAAGGTCAGGTTCAGCGCAGAGCAGCACCTGCAATGCCACGATGCGCTCTGTGTTGGCGTGCACGAGCACTGCTTGCAGGCCAGCACACCCTGAGATTTACTGGGCTGATGCGAGCAGACTGTACCCAAACGCCTGCTGGTGTACAGGTAACCACCTCAGGTGTCCCCGCAGTACGCTCTCCTACTCATCTGCTCTGCAGCTAGCACCGTTTGGTCCCTCTGGCCAACCCGAAAATCTTACTTATGCTCGGTGCCTATTGAAGAGAAGTGCTGAGGAGCAAACCAAACCCTCTGAAAGCATCCATGGAGGATGGCTGATCACATACCGGGGGGATTGCTGCAAGAGAAGGAGCTGCAGAACGCGATGTGCTACTCAGCTCTGTGATGGCCTCAAGATTTTTCCCATCTGTTAGATTTTTGATGAGGTTGTGCTTGGGACGAAGGGAGCAGTGGGGTTACATGGTAGCAATGGACTTTCTAGCCATGGACTTTCTAGCTTTCCTCCTAGAGAAGCCTGTTCTGAGTAAGCCCAGGACACTCACAGCGTGTCTCCTCCTGACCTGCACCTGGCTTTGCAAAGGTCTCTGGAGAGCTCAGTCTCTGCCTTCCTCCTCTCTCTGCGGGCAGCAGCTCATCCCCCATCAGCTGATGTGGAAGAAACTTCATAAATGGCATTTCAATATGCTGCGGCTCTCATGCAGACTCATGCAGAAAATGAGTTTTCTGCATAAGTTGGAGCTAAATACTGATTGTATGAATTGACCCAAACACGTCAAAGATAGGAAAACCAAACACTGAGAGGGAATAAACTTTCCTGGCTGCTCATAGACAGAAACAAATGAGCTGCAGATTTGGAATTCTCTTCTCCATTAACAGCTTTGTAGACTAGCATGGCTGAGCAAAAGGGTGCTGCACCAGTGTACATTGCTAACACGGGGCCCAGCGATGGTCCATGTAGCTATTTCGTGGAATACCCTGAACTACTTCTTCCCCATTAAGGTTTTCATATTTAAAAAGGGAAGATGCTGCTGCTGCTATAACAAGAAGGGTTGTGGTTAAAAAACAAATCCAAAACCACACCCCACCATAATACTCTTCCCTCTAAGAAGACTAGGAATACAATACAATATAGGACAAAAGTAGGAATAATAACTAGCGTAGTCTGTAAAAATGACCAGTTGTGGAGAGCTGTGTTGCAGAAGAGGCAGTGGGACACTGAGCTGGGACCCGAATGTTACCACTGGGGATAATCTGACACCCCTTGGCTGCACAGGGTGTTTCTGCAGGATGGAGTAAGCGGGATGTCCTGGGCCAAACCATGTTTGGGGGGTCACAGGCTTCAAGGTCAGGCTGCCACATCGCTGGGGCCAAAGAGCTCGTCCTGTGAGCTCTCCACCCAGGCGTCCACGGCGGGGCGGTAGGGGCAGACTGCGAAGCACTTGTACGTGGTGAGCCTATTAGTTTTATTTTCATAACTACCGTCTCCCAAACATAAAAGCCAAACAAGCACATCACAGGCCTGGCAACATGAGCCACAATCTTGGAATGTGACTGCATGGTAATGTGGAGGGCAAGTTTCTAAACACTCCCCACCCTTCCCTGAGAAATGCAAAGACACAGGCGATTAAATAATCTCTTCATTTTAGTAATTTAGTTGCTGTTTGTACAGCGCTTTGAACGTGCACAGCGCCACAGCGCAGAAATGTTAAGTACTGTGTTATTTAGCTGCAAAGCCTGTGATAATCCCTCATTATGAAATAATAATTAATCATCATCATTTTATTCAAGAGCTCCTCACCCCCACCCCCACCCAAGCCCTACAGGTGCTGACCAAACTCTCTCCCGGAGCACGTCTGGACAGGAGAGGTTGGCTATGGATGCAAAACTCAGGTATGAACTTTCCCAAAGTTCAGGGCTGTGCCTACCTGCGCGTCTCACCCAGCCCGGCGGAGGGACAACGCTTCCTAATCTCCCGCGGAGGATCAAAGCTGCAGATCCACCCAGCCCAACCATTCCCATCATCCTCACTAGTCCGGAATGGGAAATTGAGACATTCAAAGGATAACTGAGGACTTCAAGGGGCTGCATCTAAAGGAGCTCTCTCTTTCCATGAGGGACGGAGTTCCTGACTCAGCCACCTCTGCTACATGTTTAAAGATGGGGCAGATCTTCTGGGCCCACCTCCCTGGGGACAAGGACTGTCCTGTTCTCAGTGACTGCCCAGAGCAAGGTGAAGTGCACTGGGAGGCTGCTTGGTGTCAGAGATGTTTTATTAAAAGCAGTTTGGCATTTAGAATATCATAAAATAGCATGAAAAATGCAGTCATGGTCGCTGCGGGCAGAAGAGACAAAGAGCCTGGACGCATGAGAAGCCGGAGGGGACGTGCTACAGCAACGCTGAGACACCGACCCCGGCCCCGGCCACTTCCACCAGCCGTAAAGTCCCGGTGCACGCGCAGCCTGGGTGAGCACCCGTGAAATGGAGAGGCAACAGACAGGGCTTAGTCATCAGAGAGGAAGACGCAGGTCCCTCCTCCTGCCTGGGGCCCTGAGCTGTCCCCAGCAGTCACCGGTCCGACTGTAAATGCCTAATGTGAGTGCGAGACGTTTCTCTCCCCATCCCACTTCTTAAAAGACCCCCGATTCTTGCCAGACACGGGGACGTCCCATCTCTTGTGGGAGCTGCTCTGCACTGTACAGTGTGTTGGTTCCGAGCAGATGGAGATGTGGATGTTCACGTACCAGCTGAGTGGAGATGTTCATTCCTACGGGTGTTTGCAGATTTGGGCCTAAGTGTCTTGAATTATCTTTAACTTACGCAACACAACCCCCGCAGCATTACAGACATCCTTAGAGCCAGCACATCTCCCACCAACTCTGGTCACCTTGGAAAACCACCTCTCAGCCTTCGCCCAGAACTTCACCAAGGACATGTCTGCGGCTGCTCCTATCTGCTTTAAAGCTTTAATAAAACCACAGTGAAAAACATTGCAAGGTGGTTCATATTCCATCATGCTGTCTGGGGAGAATACAGAATTCATCTCCTAGATACCAAAACAAGAACAAGCTCAGGGTAAGCAAAGTTACTGCTGAACGCCAAATAAACGTGAGCAAAGTCTCCTGTACATCCTTACAAATAAGCCGCACTCACTAAAGCTGCTAGTTTAGCAATTTGTCATTAAATTGACCAGTAAAAAGGAACGGCTGTGGGTGGGGATGGCTGCTATGAAGGGTCATTTAGGCACAACACTACTGGTAATCCCGTGGTATGAGAAGGGCATGGGAGAGCCCGAAACCTCGGTCTGCGCCAGGGTGCAGTACCCTGGGGGTGGAGCTCCGCTGATGTTGGCTCTTCACCTGCAATAGCTACGCGAAGTCTCACTGTGCCACTGCTAGGGTTCAGCGATGTCTTAAGGATTAATTTTCTTAGTTAAGCTTTTCTTTTGTAACTGTGCTTCCAATTTTGTGATCAAGCAGCTGAACAGTTTTGATGCAAATTAAATATATTCTAATTTTAGGCTCTCTCGATATTTAATGTGGAAGCACTCCGCCTTCCCAGAGGCAGCAAACCTAAATAAATCAGAATTGCTGACGTGCCCCTTTAAGCTTCTGCAGCCGGGCCGGGAATGGCTGTGCAGCGCGCGAGGGACACGCAACCCTGCGCAATGTCACAGCGCGCTGGCTGGCGTGACACACGCGGCTGGCAGCACCCGCACAGCAGCTACCCCGCAGCCGCACCTCCATTTCTATGAAGCACTGCACCGAGTCCTCCATGCTACCGTGACTCAAAATAATGCAACGAAAATCTGTGCAGGATGCATTAAACTGCCTGAAACCACTTCAAAGACAGACTGCAAAAAGAATTTTTAAGAGGGAGAGATTTGGGGAGGTTTGGAAGTATCCTGGACAGATGTATTCTTGTGCTTTTGGTTCAACAAGCTTTTCACTATTCTTTTTCAATAGCCTGGAAGAAAATATAATACCAGAGTTGGAAAAAATTCCAGAAAACACTGGGAGCAAGTTGGATTAGCTTTTCACTCTTGCAGAAGGCGGCATTCTGAAACTCAGGATATTTACGCTCCAAGTAGCTCAATTATGATGAGAAATAAGACATTCATTTGTAATTGTGAGTGACATTCAGAGCTAGAACAGAGGTGGCTTCTCCATGGCTCACACTGTTAAAATGGAGAAGCGAAGATCTTTCTGCTCTAGAGCAGGGGAGCTGCTACGTGTCCATAGATATTGTTGGATTTCTTGCCAGAGCTGAAGACTTTTTGTCTGTGGTTACAAAGCAGGTCTCTTCTGTCCCTAAAATCGCTCTAATTGAATTAGACCACGGCCAAAGCTTGCTCAGAATTACACTGGATTTAATCCAGAGCAAATCCATGAACCTGTTCCAGATGTTCAAGGTTTACACCAGCATGTGGAAGAATATGGTTCTGAGCCCTCCCATTTAGATTTTGACTTTCCCATAGGAAAACAGACGATACCAAAACACTCGGACAGGTAGCTTTTCAGGGAGATGATGACTATTAGTAAGATACTTTCCAGGTTATCGCTGCTATGCATCCAGCTCACAAACTGGGACTCTCGCTCTGTCTTTCTCTTTGCTCTTCAGCAGGTTACTGTTCGAATCAGGTTGTTTGCCTCTTGGCCATAGATATTTCTGCAAAGAACAACTTTCAGACGGGCTGACATTTCCAAAGTGCTTGGAGGGACAAGTCTGACCATGCTGTTCTGTAGCCGTGACACGGTATAAGATACTCACCCAGAGGGAAGGTTTTTCTGCTGAAAAAGGAGTTAGAAATAGATCCTTTTACTTATGTCACAGCTTCTTGACAGTAAATGGAGAAGAAGTGGGATATAGAGGGACACTGGGGAAGAAAGGCTTCACTGCAGAGCTTTCCTCCCGCCAAGACTGGCAGTGAGTTCACCACAGAAAAGCAAACAGCAGTTTCCAAAGCACACAACCCTGTTTTCCTCCTACAATGGCAGCAAAACTGGCTCCAGCTGGGAAGATGGGAGGAGAACGATGAGCACCTGCCCTGTATCCCTGGCTGAGCAGTTGTGTTATCCCAGACAGGTCATGTTCAGTTTCCCCATCTCTGAAAAAGGTGCGGTGACAGGCTGGCATGTCTATTAAGATAGATTTACAATGGACAGGTTTGCAATAATATTAAAAATTCGACCAGAGAGAGAGCTGAGATGCCCCCTCCTTTCCCCTCACACCAGCCAGGTTTGACAACCCAATGGGCAGGAGACAAGATGGCACAAACCAACTGCAGGAGCTGAACCAGGACTCACCCGCTGGGACCTGATTATGCTCCTGCTTATACGGGTACAAAACCCACATGGCAATGGAATCACATCATTTTAAGGAAGAAGTGGAGCACAATTTTTATTTTTTGAGAAATTAGTGGTACTTCAGGAGTGTTTTAGAGATTTCGCTCTTTGTTACAACATTTTATTTTGAAAGATTATGGTCATGTTTTGCCGAGATCAGTAATGAACTTCAGTGCTTCATATAGCATCACAGAATACTAATTATAGCATTTTGCCCTTGCATACCCATTGCATGAACAGCCGCTCTCCAAAGCTCTCTGGTGATTACACCATTTCATTGGCATCTACTCTTTTAAAAAACACTTGAGAAAATAAAATAAAAATTGTGCTGTAAGCTTCTTCCCATCAGAAACCACAGGGCTCTTAAGCTGCGGAAAGGAAAAAAGCCTTCCCGAGCGCCTGACAGCAAGTTGCATTCTTTGCCGAAGGGAGGTCAAGAGGTGACCTTGCCCCTGCCCGGCTTCCTGATCCTGCCGGCTGCCAGCGCAGTGCCTGGGAGCCCCGCGCCGCTCCGGGCTTCCTCGCAGCACAGCCGCTCAGCACAGCCGGCACCAAAATGGCCTGAACAAGGCTGGAGGGAAAAGGAAGCTGCTCCTATTCCCACAGCCTGTTGTTTGTTTTTGATGGTAAACGGCAACAGCATCACCGCATCCCACAGGTCTCCGGGAGGAGAGGCGCGGGCTGTGCAGGGACGGCGGGCTGGCGGGTGCGCAGGTGCCACCCGAGCTGCCCCTGCGCAGGGGAGCAGCCAGCGCTGCGATGGGCGGCGGGTGCCTGGGAGGGATGGGCCATCAGCCCTCTCCTCTTACCCCGGGAGCCTTTTGCTTGGTACCTGATTTTTTAATTTCTCTTCCTTTGCTTCCTAGCCTCTTAGAAAAGTGATGACAGATGGTGTCATGTACATTGGGGTTGATTTTTGGCTTATTAAATAATTAAGTGAAAATCACTGGAGATTCTTTGGTAAAAGGTGTAAAGCACCATCACTAAAAAAAGGAAAAAAATTGACCAAGTCATAAAAGACAGAATGTACCAATGGATCTATACGAAGAATTTGCAAATTGGAGGACTCATCAAAGCATGTGTCTTTGTAGAAAAAACTGAACGGGAAAAAAATTGAAAAAGCCACAGAAAAGTCCAGTTTAATGCCCAGTTCAGGGAAGAATCCTTATCCAATAAAGAAGCCTAAATGTTTGTATAAAAAAGCTAAGTGTGTACTTAAAGGCTCTTCTGACTCACGTGCTACGTTTCACTCCTATAGGAAGCAAGTAGTATCAGTTACGATTCACAACAGCGCTGGCGACGGCCGAGCACCCTCGCTCACAGCACCGCAGCCATCCTCGTGTTTGTCTGGGCCTGAACTGAGAACTGTCGCCAGACGGGACACCGCAGGGTCTTCAGAACAGGAGCTCTGTGGGAGAAGGCACAGTACCAAGGCGCTCCTTGTGTGAGGCACACACATCCAAGCTCTTTTTTCTAGTTGCAAACACGCCACGGCGTGGAAGCAGCGGCTGATCAACGCACTGTCACCGTCTGTGTCGCAGTGGCCCTCACGGACAGCCCAGGCCTTCGGCAGGGGAATTGGAGCAACACAGGAAGGGTCAAACTCCATCACGAATGTTTGTCTCTGGGAAACCAGGAGCACAGACAGTTCCTTTTGCTTCCGAGGAAATGTCTGTGCGGGCACTCATCGGAGATATGCAGGAAGCTCAGCACCAGATCCAACTTGTCTTTCTCATGTTAATCACTTGTCTGTCATAACACAACAGGTAATTCTCATAGTACAAGCAGGCACTTGGAAGACAAAGGCAGCCAGCCATACATGAGGCTTAAAATGACTGGCAAGCGCAGAAAATCATCCAACCAGAGACAATTATGTGCTAGTCTTGGGGTTCCCCTTTTGAGAATCTGGCCTTCAGAAGCATTGCAGACGTGCAGTGCTTCTTTTGCAAAAACAAATACGTTTTGCTAAATAAACTTGTGCTGGCCTGGCTGCATCATGAATTCTTTGATCCTGAAATTCTTTTATGCTCTTTGGCTTTACAGGAGCTAGGTTTTTTGCACAGGGTTGTAGGAATACTGCTGTCTCACCTGGCATACAGCTTCTTGTGAGAACAAATACGTTCTCCCCAGATGGCTTTTTAAAGTGAAAGTTCAGAGGGGTTTTGCATCAGAGGTTTCCAGCACATGGAGCAGTGTGGACGGCTGCAGCCTCCTCAGTTTTTCCAAATCATCACTTGCTTGCAGAAGAAAGGAAGAAATGGTGAATACCAGAGCTAGCAGTCCTAGCCCCCTGCAGGGCTGCGGGCCCCTGCTCTCGCTGCAAAGCTTCGTTTGCCCCAGCTCTGCCAAAGCTTTCGGTGATGCCACGCAGTAAGAAGACGCGCACGGGTACACTGGCAAGAGAAGTCTATTTTACAGCTGCATCCACATTGGCAGTGACCAGCGTTAAATAGGTTATATCCACGGCCCACAGCAAAGTTATTATACACTCACTCATGGCCGCCCTGTGTTTGATTCTGCTCTATATAGCCATTGTACCCTTAGGATTTAAATTGTCAAGCAAAGAGCCTGCTCTCTATTTTCTTTGCTCTCGTTCTGTGTCTGCTTTACATACTGACGGAGGATTACCCAGGTCTTACCTGCTTGTCAGGCAGCTATTCCACTAAGTACTAACTGTATTGTTCTAAATCTCTCACATTTCTTGACTAAAATTCAATTTACTTTTTTTGTCACAAGAACCATATGTCTGATTGTCCTGGGCTCATTCTCTTTCTCTGGTTTTCCTGGTCTTTTCAAAATGGTAAGCTTGCAGAAAAGCTTTAACTGAGCTAATGGAAGGGGAGATTGTTTTTAAGGCAGATGTGCATCTTAGAGCATTCTGGCACAGTAAAAGGAAAAAAAAATAAATATAGCCAAAGCAAAGGTTTCAAAGCAAGTCAGTCTCTGCTGTCTTTATCCTGCGTGCTATACAGTGGTTGGTGTTTCACAACAGCACGGAGCACAATGACCACATAGAATCACTTGTCTCTCTGTGTCCCCCACACACACCTTACACTCAACAGCTCTTAGTCCCCTTTACCAGCGTACACCTCCTCTGCCACAGGGCAGCCTCTGGTTCCGCCGCTCTTGCTGAATGTGAAAAGACCCAAAAACCAGTCAAAACACCTCCGGATCATGTGGCATACAAAAGGAATGGTTTGTTCACGGGGAATGATGGCACGGAGAGAGGACATCTGGGGCCAACTTCCTATCCAGGGTTGAAGCAGCAGGGAGGGCTGGGAGGCAGCGGGAGGATGCGGAGAGGGAGGGTGCCTGGCCAGGGCGCAGCGACATTAAGGGGCTGGAGAGTGGCACTCGTCCAGTCTGCTCCCATCCTTTCCAGCTGCCTCTGCCGGCTTAGGGCTTCCGAGCTAAAGCGCTCCGCTCGGGGGGAAGGGGGACGGGAACGGGCGGTGTGGAGGCAAATGCCAGGGCAAAGGGGAGACGAATATTTCATTTGTTCCGGGCCCTGAAATAGCTCTCAGCAGCTCTCAGCAGAGCGCGGGAGTCGCGTTGCAAGGAGGGGGTTGTGGGTGCCAATTTGTCAGCAAAGCTGCTTCAGAGTTACACCAAAGATTTATGAGTGTCTGGATGGTCCTGCCCGCAACGAAATACTGCTCAGGGTAGGTGAGCCTCACGCTCCAGAAGGGTAACGGAGGCCAAGGTGTTCACTCGGTCTGGCCTGGCCGGAGAGCTGCTATCCCCGTACTCTCAAGGCAGCAGGTAAGGCCCTGGAGCTGAAAGCTGCCCTGGGGAGTCACTGCTCCCCGGATGTTTAGTTGCAGTTGGCCATTAGGTGCCTTTTAAAACATCAGCCAGAGGGTTAAGGGACAGTCCGCAGTCTGGTAACAGACCCAGGGCAGAGCCAAGACAAGACTCTGACCTGTGGACCTTACAGACACTTCACGCCGGGCTCACACAGACACCCAGTTGTGACAGGCTGTGGTCCACCTCTCGGAGTCATACTGGTGTTTTGAGGTAAAACATAATGTTGGATTAATCAGTTTTGATGTATGTCCTAATGGAAGGAACAAGGCACCAACCCACAGGATAGAAGTCCTAGATTTTGGCCCTGAACTCCTGTTACTTCCAAATCAGAAAGACAAAAATGAAAAGAACAAACCAGCACAGGCTTATTTGACCTCCTTATAAATCCTGACAGTTACTGGTGCCCCGGCCCAGCCTTCACAGGCACTCACTGTCCCCCCTGGCCCACCCAGCGTATCCAGCTCCTTGCTGTCCCAGGTGGAGCCCAGCCCGGCCAGTCTCCCTGCAGCTTTGGGCAGCAGCACAAGAGTTTGGTCGTGCTCGTGCCCAGATTACACAAACCGCTCTGAAGTCTGCATGCGTGGGATGCGTTACCAGCCAGGGGACTCCGTGCAGGCTCACTTCAACTCTGCCGAACTCGGAACAACTCTGCCGTGCTGCATGTGAAGTTCATTGAGTGCATTTAATAAGCTTAGCAAAAACCAGACTGGTTTCAAGACATTTTAAACTGATTAAACTGGGCCGTGTGACATGATTATGCCTTCAGGTGGAGATGAGACCTTAAATGATTATTTTGCCTCTCAAATCAGAGCCCCCGAGGAGAGGCGCCTGGGGCAGAGGACAGGCAGGAGGCTGATCCCCCCGAGAAGTGCTCTGCTCCCCTGGCCAAGCAGCCCCTGCAGAGCAGGGCAGTGGAGGGGGAGCCACGCAGAACCTGACACAGGGAAGCCTCGTGGCACCTTTGCTTTTCAGCAACTGTATGGTGCTCTGGGGAGCCACCTGGCTCTGACACCAGGCTGTCGGGATGCCAGGAAAGTCGGCATCAGGCAGTCCGTCAGCAGGACAGTCACGTACCCGAACCACAGCAGCTCTGGTGTGCAGAAGCGGGCACACGCCATGGGCTGATTCTATGACATTCTTCTTGGGTTCAGTGTAGGAGCTGGAATGTGGGGGGTTTGTAAACACATACAGCTTCCCCAGTTAATGGAAAGTGAGGAACGAGACTGTGAAGGGGGCCCGAGGACTTTTTAATGGCAGTAGACATGTAAGCCTAAGCTGAAGATGTATAAAACATCCAGGCAGCCAGGCCATGTGTGGAAAAACAGATTGCATTACTGACGTTCAATGGTTCCGGGAAGGAATAAGCATCTGAGATTCCTTGCTCAGATACTACAACAGAGAGTGCAGCAAGCTCCAGTCACCACTGTAAGAGGAACCCTTAATGCTGTTTCTGTTAAAAGTTGGAGTAAGTGAAATGCTGTTTCCCCAATGATGGTCTGACAGATCTCCAGAATTTTGCCAATACCTCCATTTGTTGCATGTCAGCTACACTGCCCTTGCCCTTTGCTGGATATGTCCCCGCTGGCTCCTCACGGGCCTGACCCCTCTCGCTCTCCTCCCGCGGCAGGAGCTGGCCATTTGCTTTAGCAGCAGGAGAATGCAAATTCCACCACCTGTGTGAGCTGATGTGCTCCCAGGGTTCGGGCTATGCAGCACTCACCCCCCCGCTGAAAACTATTAATTTCACATGACTCCTTCCACCAGGGAACCTTGGGGCACTTACAAACAACAAGAAGTATCTTGCAGGAAGAAGGAGGCAGAAACATTTCACAGGTAGGCAGAGCAGAGAGGAAACGGCAGGTTGGGCATACCCAGGCCCTTCCACGTCCTGTGATTTCACCAGTCACGCAGGGAGCTGATGAAAAGACAGACAGCAAAACTGCCACGTCTGGGCAATCCATGGAGGTGAGGGGAGGAGAGGAGCGGTTCAAGTTTCTAATGGAGAGCAGAGGGTTGAACACATTCATAGAATCATAGAACGGTTTAAGTTGGAAGAACCTTAAGGATCATCTAGTTACAACCCCCTGCCATAGGCAAGGATGGCTCCTAAGAGACCAGGTTGCTCCAAGCCCCATCCAGCCTGGCCTTGAACATCTCCAGGGATGGGGCAGCCACAGCTTCTCTGGGCAACCTGTTCCAGTGCCTCACCACCCTCACCTGAGATCTAATCTAAATCTCCCCTCTTCCAGTTTGAAGCCATCGCCCCTCGTCCTAATCACTACACACCCTTGTAAAAAGTCCCTCTCCAGATTTCTTGTAGGCCCCTTTCAGGCTGCTACAAGGTCTCACTGGAGCCTTTTCTTCTCCAGGCTGAACACCCCCAGCTCTCCCAGCCTGTCCTCCCAGCAGAAGGGCTCCAACCCTCTGATCATACTCGTGGCCTCCTCTGGACCCGCTCCAACAGGTCCATGTCCTCCTTACGTCGGGGGCTCCAGAGCTGGACGCAGTATTCCAGGCGGGGTGTCAGGAGAGCAGAGTAGAGGGGCAGAATGACCTCCCTGGACCTGCTGGCCACTCGGGTTTTTATGCAGCCCAGGATACGGTTGGCTTTCTGGGCTGCAATTCCTCCCACTTCTGTACATGGCCTGTAAGTGATGAGCTGCTGAACTGCAGCTCAGACCTGCTCATCTCGACTGGAAACTCCACTCTGAACCTGGGAATTCTTCTCTTTCAGGAAAAAAAATAGATACTTTTCTAAGAAAATCTGATCTTTGTTTCAAATTCCTGACCAAATCTATCCAGGAACCACAACTTCCACGTCTTGCTCCTGCTGCTAAAGAAATTATCACTGGAATAAACCTGGAATATACTTTGAAAAGAACAACTTATTTTTCAAGAGAAACTCCTATCAGAGTTCAAATTCAAGGTGGCATTCAGACTTAAGGCTGGATTTCCCCGTTGCAGCTTGAGCTATGTGGGATTAATGGAGCTGAAGTCAGCTGGAGGAAAGGCAGGAAACACCACCTGGGTGCATCCCTCCACCTTGGGAAAAGGGGCACAGGCAGGGCCCCTTTCAGGAATCATTCAGGAATTAGAAGCAGACACAAATAATTTTACGACATCATTTCAGAAGAGTTTTTAAACCTCCTGCTCCCTCCTGTAACACAACAGACTTTTGAAACAGTGGAACCCTTTTTCCTCGCCTGGTCGCTGCAGTTAGAAGAGGCAAGAGGTGACAGCCTGTGTCCTCGGATGCGTCTCGGCACATCATTAGAGTGAAGGTGAACAGCAGCAGGAAGAGCGCTCCAGCAGGATCTCTGCTCTGGGATACCTTGTTCTAACACCTCAAGACTTTCCCCTTCCCTACGCTGGATACTGACCCGGGAGAGCATCTTTCCCCTAACAGCACCTTTCTCTTCACCACCACCTGGTGCTGAAGCAGGGGTCAAAGCGTGCTCATCAGCAAAATGAAACCGCGCAAACAGCATCCACCCCCAGCTGAAAACCCAAAATCATTATCTTTTAGGAACAGCCGGCCCTCAGGCTGCAAAGAGAAGGGGGTGAGGGACCCACAACCCTGCACAGCTCCCACTGCAAATTTACTGGCCTCCTGTCTCGTTTTAACAGAAGGAGGTTGGGGGAGAGAAATACCACACATAAATTCGCACCATCAGTCATACAGGGGCAGAGAAAAAAAACGCAGTCGTCTCCAAGATTTACGAGCCCCCCTGAGCTACAGCACAGAAAAAACAAAGACACACACACATACACACAAGGAGCCAAGGGAAACGTGATCCCACTTGCAGCTTTATTCCTTTATCATGTTCCCTGACAGCGACCTGGACCTGGGCTGTGCAAAGAGGAAGCGTACAGAAGGTGTGGCTGCAAACAGCAGAGCAAGAGCCTCCCATGAGTACTGTGCGTGTTACACTTGCGGCACTTCTCCTTCGGGATGATCTCGAAGCACCACAGAAATCCTCCAGACCCCCTCTGAGCTCCGTTGAACCCAAACAAACTGCGTCCTGCCATCCCAGTCAATGGCGCTGCTGCAAACTCACCTGGCATAAGCTGGTACCAAGGTGTGTCCCATCACTGCTTCCACCTTCCCTGTTCCCTGGGACGTGCACGTATGGACACGTGCTATCTGCACTTCTTATTTCACTTGCAGTTCTTCAACAATATTTAGAAAACCTACGCTTTAACAAGGAAGAGATCTGTGGACCCAGATCTTCAAATATGTCTTCCTATTTTACACAACTTGGGACTTGTAGAATTAGATCCCTTTAAACTTTCTCAGTTTGGGCATTCAAAAATGGAGGCACTAAATGACATTATTTTTTACAAAAAAACTTGGTTGTGGAATCTACCGTCTCTCACAGAAACAGTAAATGGTACATTGGTAAATGATACACTTAAAACAATCTAAATCAAGTGAACATGACAAGAGCTTATCATCAATGATCAATCACACTGCTTGTTGCTACATTCCACCCGGCTCCTTACAATATTATATCATCCACGTGGGCCGCACAGTGACAGGAACATTCCCCGCTTACATGTGTGTACAACACCTCGTCACACCTCCAGAGCCCGTGCCGGGGTCTGACCCCTGGGGAACGCTGCTGCTGCTCAGCGCCTCCTAGGAGGTAAAGCAAAGGAACCTCTCCATGCAAATTAATAGATTAAATCAGGGTTTTCATGGCCTGGTCATTGTTCCTGAAGTCTCCAAAGCCTTAGTGAACACCATGTCCCTAAAGTTAGGGATACTTTGTCTTCAGCAAAAGACAAAGGAAAGAAGAGTAGCCAAGCATCCCACAAGGTCTGTAGCAGAACTTCGAAACGGCAGAACCTGGATCTCCTGAGTGTCAGCTGAGGGCTATGTTAAATGTCCATTTACAGTGTTAATTTAATAAGCGTTAATTTAAATGTTAAATAAAGTCCTTCTGCCACTTTTGTACCTCTCTCCTACTGCTTTCTGAACGGGTCCAAACCCAAAGATCTTAAACTTCTGAACATCAGGAATGCTCAAAATAAACTCAGAATCAGATCTCAGTGGACAGTTTCATAAGCTTTATCTCATAAGTGTAGCCTTAACAAACTCTGTCTGAGGGATGGTTGGATAAAGTTCACCTAAGCATCTCAGCAGACGTATGGTGCAAAGAAGCAACCCCAAAGCACTGTAAATTTCCCCACCACTGGTCCTGACCCCAGCGCAGCACCAGCAACTGCTTTGCACCTATTTCCCCATTAGCTGACATAAACAGTTTAATCTGCAACCTGTCCTGCTCCAGAGACTTAAGAGCCCGTGGTTGCGTCTCTTCTCAATCACATCATATCACCATGCCCAACAAATACGTCTGAACAGCTCTCCCCCTCTCAGACCACCGAGCGTTTGCGGAATTATTTGGGTATGTTCCAGTTCAGATGTTTTTCTGAGGTCACTCTGCTGTAGCCCGAGAGGATTCCTGGTGTCCGCAGACACCGATGCTCAGCCCTTCAGCACACCGCTAGGAGAGGAACGGAGCTGCAGGCAAGAGCGGCACCTGTGCCAGCAGAAGACCTGGGACCCATGTCCCACCTCTGCCACTGGCTGACAGCCACTCAGTGCAAAATTTTTAAAAATAACGTGACTTGGGAGCGCAAGCTGTCTTTGTAAAAGTCACTGATGAATTTTGGACTCTAGGACCCCATGACTTTGATGACAGAAATGGAGTTGGTCCTTAATGACCAATGCTAAAGCCCAGCAATTAAAATGACCCTTCTTCTATAACGCCAAATATATGATCAATTGATGTGCCATCTGTTAGGAGATAAAGCCTGCGGTGCGTGAGGCGCTGGGATTCGAGGCTGCACGGGTGAGGTTGAGCTGCCATGTTTGGACAGAGCCAGAGCCGTGGAGCTCAGCTTCCTTCAGGAAGTGAATCCGTGTACGAGTGCGCGGGAGCTGTGCGCCAGCCCCTGGGATGACTTTGCTTGCTCCGTAACAGATACTGCCTCAAACGGGGTTTCGTCAGGGGGACGAGGCAGGCTGGAGGACTCCGGCAGCACCGCGGTGCCCGTGGGATGATGTATTCCTGCCTGACCATCACACCTGTTGTTATGGAGCTCAAATGCACTTTGCAGAAAAAGTCCAAACCCCACTCCAGCTAGATCTCATGCAATCCAAATCCTCCACTCTCCTACCTCCCAGAGCTTTTGTGCTGCACTTTCAGTGCAATTACATGCTAAATATCTGTCTGTCAATATGCTGGATCCCCTCAATTTGTATGACACGCTTTAACGCAGGCCTAGCCAAGCCTAATGGAATGACAGCTATGCCCTCCAACCATAGACCGAGTGCTGCTGGGAGAGCCTGCCCGGCTCCGCGAGGAGCAGCGGAGGGGGAGGACGGAGGGAAAACAACTGCCACCAGTTAGCGGCCACACTCGGACCCCTGGCCCCAAAAAGAGACACTGCCTTCTCCTTGGCTGCTGGCTTTTGATGAAAACCCAGAGGGAAGGCCGTGTTGCGTGCGTCACCGTGCCCAGGCACTCGGCCCCTGCCGCGGTGGTTTGCCAGCAGGTGTAAACCTGGGCAGCTCGTGCTGAGTTTCATCGGGCAATGCTGGTTGACAGCAGCTGAGAATTAGATCCCTCGGTCTTTGCACTGATTCCATATCACGGGTGTTTTAGTCACGCACACCAGGGAAGAGTCAAACTGGAAAAAAAGTTTTCTTTTTGAAAGAAATCCTTAAACCCCCAGGCTAATCTTCCATAATATCAATGAATCTCTCCAAGCTTGTCTTTGTCTTCATGTCCAAAACAGCTGGGAAGGTCCTTAGAAATGACCAAATCCATCATCCTCTGGTAGGAAACGAGAAAAAAGGGCCAGAGAAAACTGCTTAACAACCAGAGAGAATTCTATTTGCTCAAAACCTGGTACAAGGGGAGGGGGAAGATAAAATGTATCCCAACTGCACATTGTCAGGAGGAGAACGAAAACCAACTAGAGGGACACGGCACTAAAAATAATGATTTTTCAGCCAGCAGCCAGACAGCCGTCTAATCCCGTATGAATAGAGACATCACTTGAATAGCACCCGTCAGAGTGACTACTGATGCCGATTCCAGCTGGACAGGTCTCATACAGCCCAATAAACACACTTCAATCCTATGCTACAGCTAAGCTTTTTTTTTTTTTCTTTTTAACTGCTTTCTTTCCTCTACCCCTCTTGTCTATACTGTAAATGAAGATAAGTATTTTTTAAAATTATAATAAAAAAGTTAAATGAAATCCATGTATTACTAACCCTGGCATTTTAAAGGACTGTGCCGGCATTTGGTTGCACACATGCTTGTAGATGGGCTGTGGGGCTGTTTCTTTATGTTATGTTCCACTACTTCCATGGTGTAACATCTCTTTTTTACAGATAGAGATTGTTGATAATTTCCTTCTTACCATCAGAAGTGCTTAATAAACACCTCCATATATCAAATGCCAAATCCTTTGCCTGGAATAACAGCTCTGGACAGAGATTCAGCTAGTCTGAATTCCCCACTCAGTAGGGGAAGTTTATTTGTTTTAAACCAATGCAAGAATTTCCTAACTTACATTTATGGAAGAGAAGACAATAAATCAAACACAAGCCAATTCCTGCCTCCTGGTAGGAGCTGTCAGCTGGAGCTCCCAGCCTTCCTCTCAGTTCTCCCTCTCCTTGCGGGATCCATTGGGGCTCCATGAATCCAAGGCCATGGAAGGGCTGCAGCCCGGGCGCGTTACAGACACCACAGCTCTGGGGCTCCTGCCCTGCCGTGGCTCTACAAGCGAGACGAGCGCTGTGTGTTGGTGGTGCCGGAGCAAGACTGTGGGCCACAACACGCAATGGACAGCTGGACGTGCACTGTATGTATTCCTCCGTGTCTGCCAGGCCTGGCCAGGCTTGTGAGGGGAGCTCCTCATTTCAAGACTCTCTTTGTCGAGGCCCGATGCCCTGTCAAAGTAGCTGACAGGCTTTGCTGTGTGTTTTAGCAACAATCGCAACAGGAGCGTGCAATTCAGCATCCTAAACCGAGTCTGGCAGGGCGGAATCCCTGAAACACTAGCGCAGCCCTCCTGCTCTCCTAATTATTTATAGCCTTGAAACAGAGTGGTCCTGCTAGCTAACCACACGGCATCACGGGTGCTTTACTTTCTGATCTTTTTCTTGCCTTTCATTAGTGTTTACCTATGTCTATAGGGAAGTATAAACCAAAACCATCTACGTTGCTTTATGAGGATGAGAACCACAGACGACCACCCCTAGAAAACAGCAGCACCTGAGAAGTACCATCGCTGCACCTTTTGTGTCTTCCCTCTCTGAAGTTGCCTGCCAAATCCCCTTTGCAATTCATTATTCCTCCCACATGCTGCTATGTAAATTCTGAAACTAAAAGTCACCTGAGAGAAAGAATGAAGGTTATGGACAAGGATTTAAACCTCGTGTTCAATGCATTTTGACTTGGGCAATCTTTGACCTAGTCTCAAAGGGTAGGAAATAAAGACAATCCAGACTAAAATGCCCCAAAATTAAAGCACTCAAAAAATCAAACTCAAACATGGTTCAAAATTGCCGAGTGGCTGAAATTAAATTCTAGTTCCAGGTTTTCACCGGAGCATCCCAAATCCGGACCCATGGCACTGTTCTGCATTTTAAGCATGTCTGCTGAAATACAAAAAACACCTTTGCTCTTTATGAGTTCAAACACATTCTAGAATAAATGGCTCAGAATTAATACTTGAAGTAATGTCAGCAGAGACAGATGTTTAGCATTTGTAAAAATTGGTACAAAACAGCTCAGTCCAGACTTTCCAAATGCTCAGAAGCAAAACACCCCAAAATATTTTCAAACACATCAAAGTCAGAAGTCCTTGGTGAGGTCTTGGTGGAGAGATTTTTGTTTTAAAGTCAGCTTTATGGGTTTTTTTCCAGACCTGAATAATGATGCAAATCTGATGAGAATTAATACAGTAAAGGAGCCTACAAAATCCTTTGGCTACACAGCCACAGAGAGGGGGTCTCCAGAGAAGGAAATTTCATCTGGCTGCTTTGTTGACAGGAGAAGGCTCAGTGTGATAAAAGAGATCCTGCCACTTGCTCTGAGAAACACCAGCAAAACTCTGGCTGATACATCTCTGCTGACACCTGCTCCAGCTGGTCCGTCGCAATTTGACAGGGCTGGAGGGCTGACGGCTACAGAGGAGCTGGGCCAGGTCCTGAGAACAAGCGCAGCATGTCACGTGTCCAATCTGGCTCTTTTCTGTCGCAAAGGCTGAAAATGAAAAAACCCAAATATTTGGGCAACCATTCTTTCATGCTGCCAAGGCAGAATATGCCTCTGATCCACTTTCTAGCATACCACTGAAGCTAGTTTTTGCTTTACCCATTTCCAGTCTCATGAACCTTGCTCTGCTGAACACATCCTGCTAGGCAGGCTAAAATTTCCTCCTTGAGAATTCCCCCCACGTAGCCTCCTGTGTCGTGCCAGGCAACCTATTCCCCTCTGATGTTTCCCTCCTATTGTAAGTTTATTTCGTAGTGCAGTATTGCTAGACACTCTGGGTTTTTTCCTTTTTTAAACATTTTATCTTACAAATTGATCATTTCAGTTCCCTGTTCCTTATACTCCTTGAACTTGTATCTCGCAGGAGAGCACCGTGTTGTTTATCCCTCTCCAGTCCTCTGGCGACTTTGCTGAAATCTTCACCTTGAGAACAGGAAAATGTTAACTGTCACTGGCTCTAGTGCACAGCCAAAAAGCCGTGGAGGGCGCAGGAGACCTGATGCAGCCTTCTGGATGCACAACACATTTCTCAGTTTACATGAAACATTCACTTGCAAATATTGACAACCCACAAACTGCCGATAATCTACATGCCACGCATTACAGAACATACACACGTGCCACAGCATGACAACATCAGCTACTGTATCTATTAGCAAGTCTTCCAGAAGGGTTTTCTGTCACAAGGCTGACTTCATAGCACCCCATCTACAGGGCTTCTCCACGACTATTCCTGTTTGAGGCTATGATGTGCGTCAGTTACTGACTGGCAGGAGAACACCGGAACAGTCTCAACCTCACCGGAGGGCTAATTTCTCAATCACACATACTGGCACTGCTTTTCTTTCTGGAGTGAAGGAGTGTTTAGTCTATTTAGCCTTTGTAATTCATGAAACAATAAATAAACAGGCATTGACTGTGTTGTTCTTTCCTCCCCTTATAAATACATCACCCAGATATGCGGTATCTGCTGCAAACACCAGCCAATTTGCCCTTTCCTTTAGAGATAAGATGAAGCATCTTTTTTTGGTGAAGTTGACTAAGCGAGTGAGACCACACCACCTGGAGTCAGGTCGCAGGTGCCCACCCAGCGCACACCTCGAGCCCGTGTGCCCCTGCTGCTGCCCTTCGCCTTCCCGCTGAACGGCTCCCAGGAACGCCAGCGCCAGCTGTGGGTGAGGCTGACGGCAGGATTTCCACTCACCAAAAGCCTCAGCCTTGCACCGCAGCGGCTCCTTTGTGCCTCTCTTCCCGAAGGAGGAGTCTGTGTTTGGCCTCAGAGCTGATGCCTGGGCAGAGTTTTGTTCCCCAGCAGTGCCGTGATATTTCCCCATGTTATAACTCAGTTCTCATAAAGTGCTGCGACAAAAGATGTTGCCTTCATTTCATTCTCTCTCAGTCCATCGCTGTTTACAGTCCACCCTGTAATCACTGAACTTTAGTTTCCTCTGGTAAAAAAGCACTAGGAACAAAAATCAGGAATGATCACACACCAGCAAAAAACTAGTTTAAAAACCCACTCTGATGGTGTTTCTTCAACACTGTGCCAGATGGAAGACTTTCAACTAAGAGGAAAACTTGGAAAACTCCCATCTCTTTTGGCCAAATGACTGTGAGCAACTGTAAATTCCATCCCACCGACACGAAAGGCAGTAAGAGGCAGTTCATAGACTACACTGTGCTGCTGCCATCAGGCACGAGTTACCAACTTGTAATTTTGTAGAGATTACACCTAAACCACGGGCAACATCAGCCTGTCCCGAGCTCTCAAAATCTCCAAAGCTTTATATTTATCTGAGCTTTCTCCTCTCTTCCTAACCTTGCAGCAGCATTGTCTTTTGCTTCAGATCACACCAACACCACAGAACGTGTTTCTGAATGCTGCGCATCGAGTTATGACAGGACAGTGTCATCCCTAGTGGCACAGGTATGCTATAATGTTCGTCCCGTTCAGAGCAACACCAGCCACAGTCTGAAATCCAGAGCAACACTCTGCCCACAGCAGCAAATCCCAGGGGTGTACGAGGCACAGCCAGCTCTTCAGGTGGCATGGAGCACTCCCATACTGAATTTTCTTCCCGAAGGAGGGAGGCAGCTGGTGTCAGGTGAGGATTTCAGGGTCTGGCTCATCAAATTCCAGCAAAATGACCACCCTGGTAACCCAAAACAGCTGCTGTGTTTATAGTAAACATAAATGATAACTGGGTGGCCTTTGAAGCCACCATGTCCATTGCTGGTAATTATGGACAAGTGGATACAGCAGTGATGATCCAGAGCATACGTTAAATGTACAGACATAATTATGGCCATTATCAAATTTCTGCCCCTTCAGCAAAAAAAGGGGATGGGGTCAATCGTCTGATACCACAGGCAGAAACCGCCAAGGAGGGGTTTCTGCCCTGGGTAACTCACACTGGATAGAATTCCTGAGTATCACCTGGTGCAGCGCAGCCTTCGCTCTGAGGGAGGCAGGTGATGATGGAAGGCCCCTTGGGCACACCAGCCAAATGGATTCAATGCCAGGGCCCCCCACAGAGCTGTCCCAGCCCGGGTCCCTTGGGTCCGGGAGACAAGGTAGTTCAAACGCCAAATACACGTTTTGGAATGTCACTTCTCGAGGGAGGGGAGAGGGCAGTGGCGGCACTACTAATTGCAAGGAGATACTGCTTGTGTGCATAGGGAAGCCTTACCCCCCACAGCGCCACCCCCATCCGGACCCACACTGGCTAGTTTATGAAGGATGCCCTCCTCTCTTCTCCCAAACACTCCAGCTTTATGGCAGAGGGAAATACCTAGTTTGCAAAGGGTTATTCCAAACACCAGAGCTGATGAAAAGGTAACTAACGCAAGACCTTTACGGTGGGAATCTGAAATGACCCACAGTGAGAATTATCAAACAAATCCCAAAGTAGTATGTCAGTGAGAAAGCCTGGAGGGATGGGGGATGAATTTTACCTTTTCAAAGTTGGCAACCTCATGCTACGATCCACGTAGCATGTTTATTCCCTAGATAAAACCATATGATTACAGAACATTCTCCAGAAGCCAGCAGGAGCTGCAAATGCACAGACTCTGTCAAAATCACACCACAGCTACATGGTTGTCTTACTCTGCACACTGGTACGCAAATCTCCTCTGCTCTGCACTTCAGTGAGGTGAAAAGCACCTGGGAATCCCAAAGGCCTCTGCTATTGTGCTCTCACAGGATTAGCTTTTTTCCCCTCCCTGGATGGAGAGGACTGAAGATTGGAAAGAAAAGGGAAGCGAGACCTCAAAGTGTGTTGCCTGGCCCAGAGAATTTGGAACAACATCCCTGTGCTCGCTGCACTGCTGCCCTGCACGGCCACAGCTTGCTGCCGAGCCGTGCTACCATGGCTGGGGAGCACGCAACACAGCGCAGAGCTCCAGCGTGGATTGGCATCCGTTTCCTCGCTTGCAGGAGTCCCTGGCAGGGACTCACCCCCTGAGCAGCACTCCTTGCTCCATCCGAGGGGATGGAGCTCCAGGGGGTTGGAAGGGCTGGAGGGATGGGGTAGCTGCTGTCTTGGGAGCTGGGGCACAGTGCCAGAGCAGCACCGGGAATGTGCATACAGCGCTCTGTTCAGAGGATAAACAGAGGCCTGAAATCTCTGGGGCTGTTAATCTGTCACCCTTCCCCACCACTGAATTAATTCTTTGAACGTGTTTTTAAAAGAAAAAATAAATAAAAAGAGAAAACAGAAGACATGATAAATGGGTCCCCTTCTATTCCCTTCATCATTGGGCAATACCACCCAGGGATCCCGCCTTGCCAGCCCCAAGTTCCATTTGGATTGACATGAGCCCTAAAAATCTCTGTGTTTCCCAGATTTAGTCTCCTTTTCCTGCAGCTACGGGGGTTGCAATGAAGTGGTCCTGCTGGGCTTTCATGAAATTCTAGATCGCGTGAACAGTGCTGCTCAAGTAGAAAGCTGATTTAACACCATGCTAAGCTGTTCCAAAAAGATCCTGAGTTTTCATTGTGACACCTTGATTTTCCTACTAAGAAGCTGGAAGAAAGCGTCACATAACCTGAATCTATCCTGTGCAAAGTTTGCAGCTGTTAAAACAGCAAACTGTTTCCCAGAGGGTGCCTGTATTCGATGTAGACCAGCGTGCGAGGCTGCCTGCGGCACTGGGCAGCGCATCAGCCTGGGACCCGCCAGACCCAGAGGCTGGCCCAGCGCTGACCTGCTGCGTGACCTTGACCACGTTACTTCACCTCTTTGTGCCTTTGCTCCCTTTGCACTACTTTATCTGGCCTCCCTGCTTACCCTGTCAGCTCTTTGTGCCGGGTATGTCTGCTAGAGCCTAGTACAGATGACACAGGCAGAGACTGCTGGAGTGCAAAGAGTCCTGGTGACACCAGTGGTCTTGGGAGCACAGGCCACCTCAGCTGGATTGTCTGCTCGATTCCTAACACAGCTGCCTTTAACCAGGCTGGAGGAAAAGATAAACACCACTTCAGCCCCTGCAAGGAGTAGCTCCATATGCGCCCCATCTCTCCAGCTAACGGAGCCAAATGTTTACTTGAGGCTTGAGCCAATTACTGCTGAAGACACACCGACAAGAGCCATGCAAATGCGTGCTGGAGCACCGGGTTCCATGCGGCTGTGCCCATGTGGTGCTCCTCGGCGCACAGCTGTAATTGCCTCTCGCCCAATATTTACCCTCCCGCCGGGAGCAGCAATCAGCCACCCGGCAGCACCTGGCTGCCACACGAAGCCCCGCTCGAGCTGCTTCCTCTCTGCTTTGTTGTCAAAGAGGAAGGGGGGCAGCTCATAATTTTTTCTCCCTAGCCGTATCACACAAGTAATCAAACAACTGTTGAGACTGGGGAGGGGCGGTGTGGGGGCAGGAGGGGGAGCAGGCCGTGTGTTACCCTGCGTGATAAGCTCCGCGCAGTCACAGCTCAGCCTGCCTCGCAGGCAGCGGGGTGGGCGCCGGGTTTGTTCTTAGCAGTTCACCTGCTGCTGGCTTTCAGCACTTTTTATTCAGTTATTTTGTTTATCTTGGAGGCCTATTGTCATCACCTCTGTGCCGCCAGGGCAGGCCTCAGGTGCAGAGCGGTTGGCGGGGTGCTCTGGGTATGGCCATGGCCACCATCAGGAGCCACAGGCCGGTGAGGGGCGCCCCGCTCGCCCCGTTTGCGGAAACCGCTTCCTTTGCCGGTGGGCACAAAGCCGGCAAACGCACACGCTCGGGCTAGGGCCCTGTGCAACATTCAAAGCAGTATAAACAGACCTAATTTCCAGTAATGAAGCTGGAGTAGACAGGAGCCGGTCCCAGTACCACTTGATGACAGGTGCTGTTGTGGGATTACGGGGTGAATGGAGGTGCTAAGCACGGCTGTTGTTTTCAAGTAAGTTTCAATGGTTTCCAAGTAAGTTTCAATGGTTTTCAAGTAAGTTTCAAAAGGAGTGTTTCCCATCTTTTGAGCTCCCATTTTCAGATGTAAAAATCCTACCACATCGAGCCAAATACATTTTCATGGTGTTTTTGGACGACTGTCCCGATTACATATGCAACACAGAGGCTCAAAGCACAGGGGAAGGCATCCAGCCTAACTCCGGTTTGTACATTTTCTGCGGAATGGGAGGTGTAATTGAGCAGAACCTGTGGATGTGCCAGATTTTTACAGAAGTGCCCAGGAAGGTGAAAACAAAATATATAAGGGACTGTCTACCACTCACTCATGTGTCCTTAAGAAGATTTTAACTAAAATACAAAGCATCATCTTTTAGTTTGAGTACATCATCTACCTCCCTGGTATTTACTGCAAAAGCACAGCCACAGCCCCCTCTTATTTATTCCACTAGACAAAATAAGGCAAATGTTGAACACAAGACAAACAGCACATTTTCCTGGTCATTTTAGAAGGCCTTCTCTGTACCTCCCCCAGTCTGAATCGGCCTCTTCTGGGTGGGGGTCAACTAATACTGAATACAGCATTACAGATATGATTTCCAAGGTCTCCTAGATGGCGTTGACACTACCCTAGATTTGTTGGGAATCGCTTCCCAAACACACCCAGGAATCACAGTTGCCCATCTCATGGTGACACTGCAGCGGTGGTTTTCTCCCCGTGAGACTCAGCCTGCGCCTGGCTTTGTGCCTGCTGCAGCAGCTCAGCGCAGGAGACGTCGCACGGACAGGGTGGGTCGTACCAGCAGAGGTCATCTCATAATCAGCAGAGATGGCTGCACCACCACGGACAGGCTTCCAGCACTCCAGCCCTAACCCAAACGCTTAACGGTGCCTTGTCACCATCACCACCCCGGCTCTACTCCCCTCCGCCTCAGGCGCTTTGCCCTCTCTGCCCTGGGATGCGCACAAGCACGGCTGGCTCTCGGCCTCCTGTTCAGATGCACGACTCGGCAGCCAGCCTAGACCCCGGCTGCTCCGCCACGCTGCTTGGGGAGAGCAGTGTGCAGCTGCCGAGCCTCACAGCCAGCCCCCGAGGGGCTGCCACGCATTCCAGTGGGATTTCCTGCGCCAAAATGCAGAAAACGGTGCTGCCTTTAGGATTACTCCCTTGACTTGCACGTCCAGCGGCACGTGCTGTCTGGGTCTGCTTCCCTGCACGTGGTGCTCGGTCTTTCAGTCACCTCCACCTGGACTTCACCTGCAGAACACTCACAATTTTAATTCCTTCTACCAGCAGTCACTGCAGCTGGGCAACTGGACACTACTAGAGCAAAGACCATCAGCGATTTTATCACAGCCAACCTAACCTGGGTTAATTTGTACTGATTTTGAATGATCCCAGGTCTTCCGACACAGACTAGTGTTACTGCGGTACAGGATTTTTTTAGTGCTCTTTGAACTAAAAAATAATCTTTACATTAAAACTGCTCTAAGTTTCCATTACAAATGGTAAATAACAAGGCTAAAGCAAGGTGGGCTGAGGAAAGGCTCTCTGGGCATGAGCAGTGCAGCCCCCAGTCTCCACTTGTGGCCACCAGAGCCGCCTCGGGGAGCACAGCTGCATCGCAGGGTAGCGTCCCGCAAGAATAACAGATAAACACGCACGCTTCATAAGCCACCGGGCACTATATTTCTTCGGATAAGGACCATCCATTATTCTTCCATCCTCCTCTCGGTGTCACAGTAGTGAGAGGTTTTACAAAGCGAGCCAGGGGACAGGTTTATTTACTCCGGCTGCGCTGCACGGCACCCAGGTTCATTGGTATTGCTTACAAGTGACCTCGGGTCTTCCATTACGGGCTAATGTCTGCAGCCCTCTGACCTCCGGAAGTGCTTAAGGAAGAGCTGCAGTAAATCAGAGCAGCACTTAGTTGTGGAGGAAGAAAGTCCCTCCTTATCAATCTGCCAGCGGGAGAGGAAGGACTCTGGCTGGGCTGCTGAAGGGTGACGTGCTCTCGGCTGCTCGGAAAACTCTGCAGACAGAAGCGGCCTTTGCATCTGCACGTTGCCACCACGGGCTGTCAGAGTGAAGCCGGAGTGAGCCCGGCTGCATTGCTCCTTCAGCCTAGGCTGGCAGGGGGAATCGCAGCCCCTCATTGCACAAGGCAGGTCCTGTGCACACAGGTTGGCTTCTGCAGTCAACCAACGCGAACATGGGCTACATCACGTACGGCTCAACTGGTACCAGCACGTGTTCCTCTGCTTTTGATTTAAATTCCACTCGTGCCAGCCCCACTGCATCAGCCTGAACAGAGCTGCAGAAGCTGCTGGCCTCCCAGCACAGATGCTGAGGTCTGAGGGCTTGTTCAGCCTGCTGGTACAAGGGGTTCTCGGGATGCCGTCTGAGGAGCAGTCTTGGTGGGGGTGAGAACGGCCAATGTGATGACTATCCTAGACCGAAGGTCCCTTTGGAGAATGGAGTGGAGAACTGACAATCTGCATGACTCGTAAGCCAGGTGGGGTCAGGTGCTAGCCCACTTGGGAGATGTCAGTGCAGGCCACTGCTGGGCACAAACTCTTTTACTGCTTTCATCTGAAGGATATCTGGTCTCACATACCAACTCTATCGTCAAGTGAAGACTGTATGAAATACAGTCTCCTGAAAGGAGCCTGCACTAAGGTCTATAATCAATCCTTAGCACTCAGGTTCTTACCAGACGTGAACAGTCTGTGCGGTCTGAGCAAGTTAGTCACCGTGGCGTCAACCTGAGGATGCTATTAAACACCCTGTGTGCCAGAGCATGTGGGATATAGGAGGAAGCAATAACATAACCACAAAACACCACACTTGCAAATCATCTTAACCACAAGCAGTTCTCCCCACGAGGGCTGTAACAAGAAAATTGGCCACATCCTCTGTGCCGACAAGCGGAGCCCCAGACGAGGGCAGAGAGCGGGAGTGTGTTACTGAGCAGAGCTCCTGTCTCTGCAGGTCCTGCCACCAGCAGGGCACTTCGGCCCCAGCAGCGAGCAGCTCTGGGGCAGCCCCAGAGAGCACTGGCGTAGGACCGGGTACTTCCCTGCTTGGGGCAGGCCAAGAAGGAGAGAGGATGAAGATCTGCCAATAAGAACTTGGTATGCACAACTCACCCCTTACGATCAGGGCAAGACAACCCTGAAGAGCAAAACAGCAAAGGCGGCAATGTCATTTCCTTCTCCATTTATCTCCTATTCACATCTAATCTTCACCTCTTCCTCAGAGAACCTGGCTCAGTCAGGTCACTGGAGCTCCCTGTCCCGAAGATAATCCTACACCTCACACAGAGAAGAAAAAAAAAAAAAAATTCTGCTGTCCCAGAAGCAAATGAAAACGCAGCTGACCAGCCTGCTCTAGAGAAGGCCTGAAGGTCCAACACCCCATCTACATCTTTCATCCCAGCACCAAGAACACCACTCGACATAAAAAGCAAGGGAAGAAAAGGAAACACAAGTTTGTTTAATGTAATCACATGCATCATCCCTAAAAAGTCTTCTGCTTTACCATATACATATACATGTATACACAGATCACTTTGTATGTGTTTTTTTTCACTTCTGCCCGTCTCCAGAACAAACAGTGCAATTTTACTCTTCCATAACTGTTTCTTGGCTCCTTCTACACATTCCAGTATAGCGGCATCACAGATTCCCTACAGAAAGGACTTACTCCATCAGCTGATCTAGTTCCTGCCAGACGAGCATTATCCTCTATTGCATGAGGACTAACTCCCTGGGGAGAGACGAGGTGTAACATCCAGCAAAAGGAGAGGCTCTGTCCTGCAGGATATAGGAAGTACTACCACAATGAATACTTTTTTTCCGGCAGAGCTTAAGTCCAAGCCATACGAGAGTGAGGGCCAGGGGTGCAGGATCACCTCCTGCTGAGAACTCACGAGGTCACCCGGGGAGGTTTTTTGTGGCTTATGTGCTTTGGGGGTTTTGTATTCTATTGCGAAAGGAAGTTTACAGTGAGGAGGTTTTTGTCCAGCTACAGTTAGAGACAGGCCCAGACCAAAACCTCATAATTACAGAATCCCAAATCTTGGAAGCATCCACAGATGTATTCACGCTTCACACTTCAGACCCAACTTTCCACTACATAAGGATCAGTAATAGTTTTTTTTAACGTGTAAATATTAAGTTCAACCAACCACACAAACACAGAGACTGGAGAAAAAGCAGCATGTTTCTATGTGTGCAATGCAGAAAAATTTTTTAAAAGAATCAGTGGCATCCATTGGGAGCTGGGGAGCCCGGATTCTGAAGTCAGCGTGAACACAGCAAACGTGACACCGCGTTTCTCTGCATCTCTGTTTAACTGCTTGTTTGCTGTTTACTTGGTGTTTCAGAAGTACCAAGCCACAAGATCCAGTCCTGTCAATTCTGTCACTTTTCACTTGACAACTGTCCCTCTTCCTTATAGCGATAACGACTTTGAAATTCACTCAGCATTTCAGTTTCCTTCCTGTCTCTCTCAACAGCTACACAAATGATGTCAACACATACAGAACAATAGCGTATCATGAGCTGATAAGCACAAAGTGCACAGGAGCCAGTGTCCACAGGGCAATTCCCAAAAAGAGACTTGCATACGTTAAAAAACGCATAGAATCAATAATTCTCACAGAAGCAAGGGAGCCAGAATTCATTGCTCTGTTCTTTTGTGTTGTAGGTCCTGGATGTTTGTAGTATCAATGGTTAGAAACGATGCAGACAGATCTTGCAAAACAGACCCAAGCTTTCTAAACAAGAAAACCGAGCTGTCCCACAGCTGTGTCTCCGTTGTAGCAGTCACCAGGGGGTTTACCTTCTGCTCCGCCTGGCGGAAGGAGCAGGACCACCACCCGGCTCTCCAGACCAAATACACATTATGTACGCTTACGCTCCGAGCCGGAATGTCGTACGCGCAAACACTACCAAATCTGTGTGGAACATTAGCTTATCTCAATCCTATAAGACTTTCCCTACAAATCTAACATAGGATAAATCACAGCAAAGTATCAGGTTATAGAATCATAGAATTGTATGTTCTTAAGAGGTTTCTTGTTGTTTCATTTCTTTATATTCCTCAGTGCAAAGGGGGATTCAAACTTTTCTCTAACAAAAAAACTGAAGAGTAAAATAAAGCACAAATACAAACCCAATGTTATATTTTTTGTAGTGGAGACTTCTAATGCTAGTTGCATATTATGGCAGCTCAAAACCTGGGAACTGCCCGTTAAGAGACTATCTGAAATAAAGTAAAAATTGTGACAAGTCTGTACCCAAAGAAAGGCATCACTGAGGCAACAAACTCACGGCACACATCCTTGCCTTCCACTGCTTCCTCTTCCCGGAGCGCTATTATAGGAGTGTTGGTTTAAAATCAGGATCGTTCAATGACCAGGTTTATAGCACGAGCAGTCTGGGAGAGGGGAGCGGGAGGGGAACACACTCACTGCCTAACACCGCGCCACTGCACCAGTGCCCAGGCAGGGAACCCAGCCAGCACCACCCGGAGAGCCCTACGGGACACGGCGCGTGGAAGAACCATGCCAGGAGACCCTTCGGTCCTCCTCCACAAGCACTGCTTAAAGCCTCCCCCCTCCTCCTTTGCTAGGTTTTTTTAAACAAGCAGTTTTCTTTCATGAGCGTACCCATCCATCAGCTGCTGCACGGCACAACGGGGACAGTTACCGTGGGCACTTCAAACCCCAGGGGCATGTCGGCTCTGCTAGAATTGTAAAAGTCTCCAACATAGGAGTAAATGCAATTCAAGTGTGCAAAGTAGGTTTTCTATAAATACGAATAGGTTGAATTGGAAAGCCTTGAAAACTTGATAGCGCCAGTAAAACCCTGCTACTATGAAGACAAGCAGGCCTTGCTCCCTCCCATACTAAATCATTTTAGAACCAGTTTGCTGACTGTTTTTACAGTTACTGTAAAGTGAGAAAACTTCCAAATTCACACTTCCCCTAGTATTTTTTGCCACAGAGAATCTTGCTGCAATTAGTCTGGTTTGTAATGGAAAACAGATGAAAGTAGAAATTAAATCAAAACCTGGCCACATATCTAAGGTGTTTTCATGCAATGCATCCCAAGAAGTTTTCCCAAAACCAACAACATTAAATTAAAAGCTCAAATATTTCAACCAGACCCAACAAATGCAGATTAAGCTTAAATTTAAATGGGAAGTGAAAAGATTTTTCCTTCTCCTCACCTGCCAAGTCTTCAAAGTTCAGGGCTCTGTGTGTCTCTTTCAACACTTAGCAGCAGAAACACCTAGGGTTGAGTGGAGAGATTTCCTCCTCACACTGGCATTATTCATTATTTCTGAAGTGTCGACAAATGTCTTCAACACTATACAACGTATACAAACAGAGAGTCCCTGCCCCAACGAATTTACAGTCTGAGGCTGTTATCTTCGTTCTGCTTTGGTGTATCACCACAAATTTCAACAGGGCACCAGATGAGCCCAATCCAGCTTCCACCAGCAGTTTTCCACTGCTTTTAATAGGAGTTGGACCAGCCCCAGTCAGACTGTTATAGAATTAGCTATTGCAGGAGAAAGCAGAGTTCTTGGCATGCCTGCAAGCAGCAAAAAAACCTCATTCTCAATAGGTTTGTTTTAAATTAAGTGTATATTTGAATGTTTTCACACATAATACATTTTGAGAACTTGAAGCGCTCCCTTTCACTGTATCTTTCAACCACAGCAGTGCTACAGATCAACCAGCAGTAGGCAATTTCTGAACCAAGGCAGACTGGCAGCTATGGTAACAGCTCCAGCTGGTGGAAGTTGGTGAAAGTTTTGTTTTGTTTTCTGGAATTTTGTACTAAGCTTTCTGCCAGGACATTTCACACACTGGAATTGTGTATTTTCTCTGACATTTTGAGAGCCTTCAAGTGTTCCTGCAAATAGCTTAAGAAATGTATTCCAAATTCAAATCGCCACAATTCCTGCATATCCGAAATTCTGCACCGAGTTGCTCTCCGTGCCTTTTCCCCAGCTGTGCCTTGTGGAAGTGACTGCGCAGTCACACAGTCCTGTGCGCTAGCACATACAAAAGGCTCACAAACCCACTAACACCCAAAAGGTCACACGAGGACAGTATCAACTGGAGATGTTGCCCTTCTGGTTTAGGCTCTAGCTGGGGCATGGGTCTGTCAACATTCCTGTCTAAGGCAGACTTGATTTTAAACTTGGTAATAATTAATTATTGCAGTTCAAGCAGCGTTTGGATCCACAAGTGAAACATGTTCCAGCTAAAAGCAGAATGGACATTACCGCTATGCCTTGTGAAAGAACCATCTTAAAACCATACCATGTCGTGGTTACTACTGATTATACCGTGCCGAACCCCGGCATCAGCACATCCAAATGCCACAGCTTGCAACAGACCGACCTCACCACTCCAGACTAAGTTCTGACAAAGACAATGTGAAACGATGAAGAAAACTCCACAGCTCACAGAGCAGCTTCAAGGTCACATGCCGTCAGCGCCCCCACCCAAAGGTCTCTCCAGCCTACCTGGTGCCGTCTGCAGGCAGAGAGGGGTCGGAAAGGGCTTTCTTGCTCATCGCCTTTTGCTGATGTGCTCCCTCTTCCAGACTGGCCATGGCCAATAACTGCTGTTAACGTCCAGACAAGACGCTAGGTGTTCCTCTCCTTCTGTCCTCCAGCTTAGAAGTGCTTCTTGCAGTTATCCCCGGTTATAGACAGCATTTTCCCAATTTGCTCAGAGATGTCCTCCTCCCTCCAAGATGAGAAGTCCAAGGGCTTCCATCCTCTTCCTCAACCACTTGACTCTGTCGCTCAACCACTCTGGAAAGTGAAAATCAAGATCGTGAAACTTCTGGGCAACAGAACAGCCAACCAGTTTACCATAAAATGTGAAAGTACACTGCAAAGTTTTGCGATGGCAATTTTTATGTTCAACCCAAGTAAATTGCTCTCTGATCCTTTTTAACGGCAATTTTTTTTCCTTCTATTTCATTGACAATTTCAACAGTTCCAAAACTTAGGCATAAATAGATTTCATTAGAAAGTATCCAGCCTACTTACCTAGAAACACTGCTTAGTTATTTAATAAGGTACTTACTTGTCTACAGTGTATCAAAATACTTAATTTCCTGAACAAAGTTTTTTAGTACTTAATAAAGTTTTAGCTTGGACTTAACTTCCTTGTTTTGAAAAACAGAACCTCAGTTGTTTTCCCTCCTGTAGCATCACCCCACTGGTTCCATACTCCATGCAGAGCCGACAGGACCAGACACAATTCTCAGATGTGTTCAATGTATAATTCAAGATAATCTCTTTCCATGCTGAAACTATCTGTTTACTGTGGAACCACTCTGGGGTAAAACCTAGTATCGGATTGGTTATTTGGATAGGAAAGGGTGGGGTTTTTTGCCACATCTTTCCAAAGGGAACGGAGTGTTTCAAGATGTACTTGGTTTAGGTTATTGTGAAAATGTGATCCACTGTGAAGGTCATATGCAAGCTTAGTTTCTGAATGCTTATAAAATTTTGGATACTCGGGCTCAGAGCACGAGTTCACGTTCTATATAGAAGCTAGCTTCAGCTTGAAGGAAATAAGGACTCCTAGGGAACCAAAGACTAGCCGATTCCCTTTATAAATCCTGAGAAGTCTTTGGGGAAAAGAGACTTCCATGGTCTACACTTCCACTATCTAGAAATAACCTCCTCTCACTCCCTGCCTCCTTTTCACTGTCTCCTTCTACCTCCCAGTCACCCATTTCCTTTAAAGGTTGTTTCCAGACACAATTGATTTGAAAACTCAGATTATTCTCTTAAAATTGCTGACTTTGGACTTGGGACCTCAAGCCAGATTGGGACAATCCCCTCAGGTCCTCTCTCCAGCTAATTTATAGCCATTTTTGTCGAGACAAGGAGTTACGGTCTGTAAAAGGCTTGCTGCCGGCCTCTCATAAAACCCCAGCACCCTGTCAGAGAAGGGATGGAGCCTGGGAAGAAAGTTTCGGCAGCGATCAGCTTGTTTCCAGATGGGTGGCCTTCTACACGCTGTCCAATCCCATGGGTCCAATAAACCAGCCCTGATTTTGCACTTTAAAAAAACAACGATACAAACTCTCCTCTACACTCAGTTAGGGTTTTATAAACATGGTCCCAGTCTCTGTGTCAAGAAGAAATTCATTCTGCCGTCTCTCCCTTTCTCTCTCTTTGCATGCATGTGGCAGCCCCTTTTGCTCCAGTTTCTTACTTTTACATGGGGTGGGGAGACTTGTGTCATGATTTACATCCTCCTGGGTTGTTTTCCCATCAGAAGTAAAGACGGGGGCAAACAAGCCAGGAACTTGAGGGATTGGCCTCCAAGGTATAAAACCACCCACATGAGGCAATGTTTGTTCTCACTCTGGTATAAATTCTCCTCTTGTTCTGCCCTCTCCATTTAACAAAGCAAAGAGCACGTGGTTAAACATGCAGAAGGCTGGTCAGCAGTGCTGGTAGTCAGCAAAGGGCAGAGTTCTGGCTCTGAAACACCACTGCGGCAGAACCAAAGTGCTGCTGCTCAGAGGACTCGGTTCTGCCTCAGTGCAGAAACCAAACTCCTCTTGCACCTATGGCCTCCCGACAACTATTTAATCAGTTACTACGTCTAGTGGTCTGTATTAATTGTGACATGCATAATTTTTCCTGTATTTAGCCCAAATTCCCCTTTTACTTTCAGCTCGTTACTCTTACTGACGTGACTGAGCTCTGCAGAGCCAGGATGTCACGCCTGGCATTACCCTGAGGAGATGGCTGCTGCACCTCCTGCGCCTGGCGGGTGTCTCGCAGCTCAGAGTCAGGCTTTGGACCTTCCTTATGAAGATACAACTTTGTTCTCCGCTGAACTCCGTCTATAAACATTACTGCTTCTAAATAGGAGCCACTAGGACTGTTCTCTCAACTGTCCCATCGAGATAACGACTCTGATTATAAGAAGATCAGAGACTTTCAAAAAGTGCAAAAATAGAACGCATAATTGTAGGGGGAGACTGAGCATCTTCACAAAGAGCGGGTAAATGTCATATTCAAGCAAGACGTAGAAGTACAGTTTCGAGCATCATAGGTGTCTGCTCACTGAAACACATAGTTATGGGTGATCCTGGAATTTGAGCATCTAGACTTGGTCTTTGTACTGAGGAAATTAGTAGAAATCATGTTAAGGAACAGACTTAATTGCATGGGTAGATATGTGATAATGGTACCACTGATCCCTTAGAGCTCTCTGAAGGATTCACTGACTGTAAAGGTAAGGATGATCCAGCTGATATTGTTTAAATGTTGGGGTTTTTTAAAAGAAAAACTTTCAAGAAGGTCC
This sequence comes from Chionis minor, assembly GCA_013398295.1. Classification (NCBI taxonomy): domain Eukaryota; kingdom Metazoa; phylum Chordata; class Aves; order Charadriiformes; family Chionidae; genus Chionis; species Chionis minor. Next base: position 951,789 of record VZSF01001201.1, on the reverse strand, counting down.
TTTACAAAAGGTTCCTAATGTTGTCACAGCATGAGAAGGAACAACCTCTTGTAGATTAGTAATTGGTTAAAAGAAAGGAAACTTATTTCTTAGGGCAGAACTGGGCCACTAAGACACTGTTCCAAAGGCCTGTCCTGGCATCTCTCCGGTGCAACTCATCCATAACAATGCAGCAAAGGGCTGATTAGGAAAATGGTATTTGCAATTGATTCCCAAATCATTCAAGATTGTCAAATGTAAAACTGACGGTGAGGAGGTGTAGCAAGATCTCAACAAACTGATTGATAGGGCATGGAAGCACCGCACTGAATTACATTTCAATAACTACGGAATAATGCACATGTGGGGAAACCCAAACTGCATAAACCCTTTGACATGTCTGCGTGAGGTATTACCACTGACAAAAAGAGATTTAGAAAAATCCCTGAGGACAGTGCATTGAAGACATCAACTTAATACTTGTCCTTGGCCAAAAAAAAGATCCTATAATGTTAGAGAACAGAATAGAAAACTTCCGTGTGCCTAGACGTGCGCCTTGACCACTGCCTGCTGTGCTGTTCACTCCCTCGAAAAGGACAGAAGAGACCCTGGGAACATACAGCAAATGGCAATAGGGACAAACAGAAAATGCTTCCAAGTAAGGCGAGACTAAGGAGATAGGACTTCTCAGCTGGACAGGAGATAAGTAAGCGGAGACATAGGAGATGTCTTTTTATCTCAAATTAAACGTCTGCTCAAGTATGTGGCACAGGCAAGGCTCAAGCTCTGCCTGTTGTTATCTTGATCCCCCTTTCCCACTGTCATCTTTTGGGTTTTACTCAGCTCAGAAAACGATAGCACAGGAGCCCCTTTCATGCGCAGGTTCTTGTGTGGTAGCACGATGCAGTAAGAGCTCAGGGACTAACACTGCCTGTGAACACTCTGACACATGCAAATACTTCTCTTTGAAAAACGATGTGTGCAAAGGCACAGATGCCAATATACTGTTAGAGTCTTTGTGGTACGAAATGATTGTTGGCCTAAAATACCTGAAAAGCTTATTTCAAATTCCAAATCCATGTGCAAAAAAGGGAAAGAAACATTTCCCTCCCTATTTTCCCTCTATATAACCCTATGGCAAGGCATTTTACAAACCAGGGACACGTTTTTGTGAACAATCCCAGGTGTAACATCTTCCCATCGGAAGAGATCTGCAGATTTTCATGCATTTTGCTAGTGGTAATGGTTTGCAGCATTCAGAGCATCTCAAAACTGCAATTCTTGTTTGGGGAAAGACAGCCTTTGCTAAACAGGGAGACCTCTGTCCATGTGAAGACCAAACAAGGTCTTTGGGAGAAACTCGGAAAAGCATCCAGTCCTGGGAGACAGATTACAACTAACGGGCAATGGGGATTTCTAGGTCAAAACCAACTCATCACCCAAGTAATGAGCTTTGTCTCTATGATGCAAGGCTTCTCTGTAGTAGCCACGTAGTAGCCATCTCTCTAGTAGCCATCTTCAGCAGGAGATAAATGATAGCTCCCCATCATTTCTCCAATACAAAAAATCCAGATTTGCTTGCCATGACTTGCAGCCCCCCTGAAAGCTATGACCAATTTGTGGACTTCAGCACAGGCAGCATTTCACTCTCAGATATGATCAAATCTTTAAGTAAAAATAAAGTGTCCCAAAAACAATTACAGTGTTTTCCATCAACACAAAACTCATCAACCTCAGCAGCATTGACAATCTTTGTTAGAACAATCAATTTTCTGTTGGAGCCTAGAGGAACCTCACGGTGTAGGATCAGGGTTATTACTCCCCTTTTACAGGTACAAAATTCCGTCATTAGGCGCACTGAGAACTAGAGCTCCTTTGCAAAGCATTAACACTTCACACCCCCTGTTAATAAGCTTTCGGTGCTGCGGTTCAGGATAGCCGCAAAATGCTATTGTCAATCTTTCCCATGCAGCTCTGCCCATCTGCTGTATTTGGCACAAATTTTAAAGTACAGTAGACTTGAGTTTTCCAGGGAGCAGCCATCGTTCCTGTGCTCCTCCTGGAGTGACTACTGGAAGCCAAAAGCATTTAAGCAAAGGTAGATAAAATCAGCAGCGCCCAATGTGGGTTCTTTCTGGTTTCCTGCAAGTAAACAGACATGTTTACAAGGGGCTGTACATTCACATCAATCATAAGGTGACTTTGTTTACAGTAGAGGAATTTCCTGAAGGCTTTTGCTGTCCTGGTTTCTTTCTCTTTGTATTTACTTTTGTTCAAATGCAATTTAAAAAAAGGCATAGGTACTCCAGCTCAATTCAAAACGTGACACACTGAAATCTGAAGCAGGCTATAATTCATGCCCAGATTTAGTTGTTCTTTTTCTTGTTTGTTTGTTTAAGCTAACACACACCTCTGCATTAAAAAGCCACTTTTCTCTACCCATCCAATTCATCTACACCTGGCAAGAATGCAGCTTTCATTTGTCTCCCCATAAAGAACTGCTTTTCTCATCAAGCTCACAAAACAGCAGAAGCCCACCTGACACAGAGATTGGGCTTTTACTTCAGGCATCTAAAAGACAGATCCCTCAGAGGAATTAAAGTCAAAATGTTATTGAATGCAACTGAAAGACTGGCATTAATATCAGCCGAGCGGCTGGGATTAAAGACTTCTGCTGCTATGAATCAGAGTGAAGCATTTCTCCACCCCTTGACAGAATAAAAATTTAGTTCAGTGGGGACATAATTTGAAGAACCACTGCAGAATTTGGCTGCAAAATTCAGAATTTGGACAGGGAACTGTGTTTCAATAGCAAGTTCTTCATTTTCTATAAAATAAGTCCCAAAACCTCTAAAGACAGAACATCTATACAGGAGCTTTTCATCTGCACTCACCCAGAAATTGATACAGCCAAAATCTGAATAAAAGGAGCTGCATGGTCACTTCTACACAGAGCTAACAGGCTGCAGTGAGCCACAGAGGAAGAGGGAAGCTTGTCTTCCCTTTTCTTCTCTGATCTCTCCCGAAAGGCCCAGCTGTGTCCGTAGAAGCAGACCTGCTGCTCCTGGTGGACACAGAGGAGTGGGGCACACAGGTCCGCAGTGAGCTTAAGCCAAAGCAGGAGACACAGGGCTTTGGCAGTCTGGCAGAGACCTGGAATTGCTGCACTGTCTCTCTGGGCTGATAACGCAGGGTTTCTGGGATACCCATATACTTTAATAAAAACCTCACTCATACTGAAGCTACTGGGTGCAGATAAGACAAAGCCACAGCACTCAGGCATACATCTCGCCTGCCACGACGACACAGCTCTGACGCTGTCTCACACCAGCCCCCACTGCCCAAGCTGTTTGCTCTCTGTTCTGCTGCACGACGAGCCGATGCGTGAGGCCACTCTGGCTTCTTACCCCTGGGCGCAAGCGAGCATTAACAGGTCAAACAGAGGAAGTGCCAGGAAAAGGCGCTCCTTCAGCACGCAAGCTTTAGGAGGGAAGGCTTGTATAACCCACAAAGGCTACAAAAGATAGATGAGCAAGAATGGGAAGTGCAGAGCCAGGGATTTGCCAAGAAGAAAATAGATCCTAGTTCCGAGGGGCAGGAGAGGGAAGTACCACTCCCATTTGCCCTTCCAGGTAAGAGAGGTTCAGCTGCAGAAAGAGGAGCAGGGCCCACATGAATATAAGACTTTGGAAAGTACTGGAAAGAATTTCCTAATGTACAAGCCATGACTCAGTATAAAAAAAATCAGCCTAGTACAGGCTCTCTTTGTTAGCAAGAATGTCAGCTAATCAATACATTTTTATTGCCAGATACCTACAGGGCTGGAAGAGACACTATTTCTGACATTATTTTCAGTGTTCTTGCAACTCAAATTCCTGGAAGCAGTCTTCCTTCACCCTGTGTGGCATCGTTACTCATTTTCACTGATGCTTATCTAGCTCCATAAATCTGCAAATGCCCATCCAGAGAGCTGCATCCCTCTGGACCGTGTACCAAGCTCAGGCAGCTGACCATCTCCTCCCCACCACTTACTCCTGCCAGCCCGTCACCCGCAGCGGGGTCGGGGTTTGGCACTTCCCGGTGGCGAGCACCCCTGTAGTTGACTTGCGGTGTCCCCGCAGAGCAGTCTCCCTGCTGTAGGCAATGAGAGGGAACAGCTGGGACTTGGCAATACACAACAAACAAATCTTCCCAATCCTGTAATCCAATTTACAAAGCAGCACCGCGTACCACATTTGGGTGTCGCAGGTGAATAGAGCCATAAGCCATATCTGTTAGCAGCCGTTGCTGCAACCATAGACTTCGACAGAGCGATTTGGCACACTGGAGAATACACGTTAGCAAGCCTGGAACTGCCTCCTGGAAACTTCCCAGCCTCTCTTCCTGCTTCCCCAGACAAGCACCTCTTCTCCCTTCCCAGGCATCTGTGTTTTTCTCTCCCATGCAGTGGCAGAGCCCTGGGCTCCTCAGCGCTTTGTGCTTTTGAGGAATCCCAGCTGCACACGCACAGGGCAGAGATGAACCAGCCACTGGTGCTAAGCCCAGGTGCTTTGCTGCACCAGCAGCGCTGCTTCCCGGGGGACGCGCAGCCCGGAGAACAGGGCACTCTGAACCAACCGCGGAGCCCCGTAACCTCCTGCTGCCCCTGACCTCTCGGCTCTCAGCAAGTCACGCATCCCACAGGATCCCTTCCTCCACCTTAGCGACTGAACTACTGAAACCATGCAGCTAAGGCACGAGCCCCAAGCTGAACTCTCAGCTCAGCTTTTCAGATTTCCTTTGAGATTATGGCCAAGTGAGTCTTTGTGAACCTGTCCCCCAACCTGGATGTGGCAATTCCACCTTCTGCTCGGGAAAGCACACAGTGCCGTGACAGCACAGCGGGAGAAGGGGGAGGCAGCCCCCAAGTTTTCTCAAAGACGCCCATCCTCAGTGCACAAGCGACGGAGGGGCAAGGCCTGTCTCTTCCCCCGTGCTGGTGAGACCAAGCACTCACCATGCCACCTCACTTTGCAGGACTGCACTGCACACAATAAATCATGTATCGGTGTATGGGCTGGTGTGAATCCAGGCTTGCAAAATATACTCAGCAGAATAAGTACCAAGTACATGGGATATACTATCTCCAGGTTAGCGTCTGAAGGGAATAAAATTAAGTGTAAATTAATCTACCCTCATTTCCAATCAACTGAATAAGGCAATATCAACTAAAGGAGGGGACACACAGCCTACAGAACTGTGCACGCTTTGGGAAACACATCAGTATCAAAAGTATCTTGGAATAACATATTTAAGAGAATTAATTTAATTCTGAATACTGTCTTGCCTTAGGACCAGCTTCTATTTGTCCCAAGACATGTTGAAACAATAAAGAACATTTTCTCACCAAGCCCCTGCAAAAAAATTTCTCTTAAGGCTTTAAAAAATTGGCAAAAAGCCTTCTGCAACAAAAATGGAAATCCTCCTTGCCGCATAATCATCACACTGCCTCAAAAAAGTTCATGCAGATATTGGTAACTTAGAAAAACTTACATGTTTAAAGTCAGATCCTTTTCAGGTAAAGACAAGCAACCACTCTCCTTTTAGCTTTAGAAAGGGACAACACTGAGCAAAACTTCTCAGAGGATCTTCTAAGAGTAAAGAGCAAACCTGATTTCTGTAAGCACGTAGGCACTATACACTGATGAAGCATGGGCTGTACTTGACAGGTGGGTTGTGATATGTTTGTTTAGCTGCAGGACAATGAGACTTGGGGGCTTCTAGGTACTAATGCAACCCAAAGGATCATCAGATATTTTGAAGATTTAGAAATAACCAGGACATCACAATAAACACACAAGTGCTTGGCATTTGCCTTACATTAACCAACCGAAAGGGTGATCTAAACATACCTGAATATACAGAAAGCTGTTCAAAATGCGGAGGCTGGTCCAAATGAAGAGCTACTTTGAATTGTGTCTAGCTGCAGCTTTGAATTCTTTGAAAGAAAGTGGCTGAAGCATAGGAAAAGAGGCTCACTTCTTCTGTGAACCTTGTTAGAGCAGTTATCTGCCACACAGAAGATACTGAGGGAGAATAAACACATCCCCAGCACGCCACGTGCCCTGATATTCTGGATGGAAACACTAGGTGGTAGCCTGACATTCATCAGGCTTCAGAAGGAAAAACATGAGTTCCAGCAAGTTCTTTTTTAAATGACTGTTTTGCTGTGGAGAAGACCATAATGGATGAAAGGACTCGCAGTGGATCTCTTTGGCAGTGTCTGTCACAGCTAGTTCGAGCCAACAGGCAGCGGGAGGAGCAGGAAAGTGAATTTCAGTATATCAAAAAAAGACCCTGAAGTTATTTCCATTCTGAGGCAGCCCTGGTACAGAGTGGGCTCACTGCAGGAAAAGAAGGAGAGTGAAATGACTCCTCTTGCATCATGTACTCAAGACCTACACGTAAAACACAGGAAAAGCACCTGCATGGCTTGCAGCCTCCCGGAGGCACCCTGTATGCAAAGAGGAGGCAGCTGATCTATCCTACAGACATGTACAATGTGCACTAGGAATTGGGGTAATAGGGAAGAAAAATGACTGAACCCAAAGCAATGCAGTCGCTGGGCAATGACTTCCTTGTCTTTGCACCCCATGAGAGGATAAACAAAGTCCCTCCCTCCCCTTACTCATAAGTAACCGACGACTGAGCTTGGGTTACGCAGTCCATCAGGAAGAGCACAACCTGGGCCAGGGAAGGTAAATGAGCTACAGCTGGGGATGCTCTCCCTAGGGAGAGCCTGCACCTGCAAATACACCCCCCAGGCGGCAAACGGAGCAGGAAAGTGGATCTCCAGCAGAAAGCAAAAAACTCTCCTGATATTAAGCTGTGACTGAAAAAGATTCTCTTCATGCAAAGCCATGTGCCATCCAAAACCAACCCAACTGCCCTTCATTTTGATCTTTACCAGGAATTATTAGCACCCCTCCAGGAGAAAATCCACCTCCTGTATTCTGTTTCCAGCTGGCTCCAATTCACTCATGTTCTGAATGTCCCACTGGATTCTTCTAACATTTTATAAGGTGGCAGCTTAAATTCCTGTAATCCGTGGCCCCAGCTATGGCTATTAGAATACAGCATGAAAAACAATATTTGGGGACAGGAGAGCCAAACTTTGAAAAAGCAGCCTCTAAATATGACTGCAGCTTCAGAAATTAGAGTTGGCAGACATCCGGAGATCGGGCTGCTCGCATGTAAACCAGGTCACTTAAAACACCAAATCTCCTGATCTGATCACGTCTGCTGAAGCCTGAAAGCAGGAGGGAGAAGGGGAACACGCAGAGCTATGCAAAGTCTCCATCTGCAATACTGCCAGTGTACATTCATCTTGAATATGTCTCAAATGGGAGAAAATCTAATGGAATGCTCAGGAAATGTTAAAAAGTGGCACAATTTCTCTCTATAAATACAGACAAACAAGGCTTTTGCTTTAAAAAAATGGAGGATTCCCTGCTCTGTGAATGCTGGTTTCTAATAGTAATTGGTCAGCTCAAAGATGGGGGGCTCATGCAAGAATCATTTCATGAAATACGGTGCCCTTTCTTGTGGGAAGGGTGGCTGAGATGGCTAGCTGGCTAGTGACTTGCCTCTCCCCTCCCTAAGCATCTCAACAAGTGGGCTTTTAAACAGGTCTAGGTTAATAAATGAACAAATTTGGTCTTAATTCATAATCTCTCCAAATTGGAGGGAATTCTTCTCCTCTCCAAAGTGAGAAGAGGGGGGAAGTTTAAGTCTGGATGAAGATCCAAGTATTACACACTGAGTGTAATACAACAAAACTGAGTATAGAACTAGATAAAGCTAATAGTGAACTAATAATTAAAAAAAAATCTGATACCCTAAGCAACAATATATCATCTGCCAGTGACGTCAGTCTTAAATGTCATATATACAACCCCCTTCAACATGTTAGATTTTGGTTTCTTCACTTACTGTCATGTTCAAACACAGCCGTCCCTGAGACTATCTTGTCCAAAAGGAAATCACAGTTTTAAAGTGCAAGTCATGAATATCCTCATGGATATAATGATTCTCAATTCTCAAGAGCACTTGGCGTTACAGCCAAGGTCATTTTTTCACTAGCTAGTAAGGGATCCTTAGTGACCTGTAAGTGCAAGTCTATTACAAACCTGTAGGTCTTAAACAAGCTAACAGCACATACCGTCTCCAACCTTTTAGGGTAAGTGTGAAGATGCCTCTTAGATCAGATCCTCAAGATAGCCTGGGGATACTGATGCATTCAGGTTTGAAATTCATGCCAAAACAACCCCAAATAAAAATGCTAGTCTCAGGGTGTCTAGTTGGGAAATGAGAGTGCCAAAATCATTTGAGTTATTTTGCTGGGAACACAGCTTTTAGAAATCGCAGGCTCATCTAAGGGGTGCATGTGAGACTCATAACAGAAACACTCTTAATCGTCAAACAGGAGAGAACTGGCAAATGCTTCATGTAAGATGAACCTGAGAGTGTATCTCCAATTTTTTATTTTTTGTTGTTGGGAGTAACACGATACAGTGGTTTAAGGGACACATTTCCCGTAAGTATCCTGGATTGCACCTTCGTACTCTGGTGCATGGTTGTTGCATGAGCAGTATTGTATGTGCAGCTCTACCCATCCGGGTGCAAAATCTGCACTGGCTATATTTGGAGGCAGAGCAGAAAGGCAGTTGGCATCTCCCCTCCTTCCCCCTACAAGATGCCCCTTTATAGCCCAGCAATCACCAAGTATTAGACCATACCTTTAACCAGTCACTCATCTTGACTCAAGTGTTTGTAAGGGTTCCCATTAGTCCATTTCCCTGTGTTTCACACCTTCAGTATTTGAGCTCCCATTAAACCGAACCAAGGAGACATCCAAACATTACAGATCATCTCAGGATACTTTATAATTAGAAATCAGCCTCAGGCTACAAGAGCTATTGAGATTCCTAGCTCCCTTCAGACCCAAGTATACAATGTATACAATCACTTCAATTACAAATTAATATTCCATAGTCCCCAAAAGCCACAGAGAAGAATGGGGCTTCCACTGAGGGAAAATAAAAAAGTCAGGAAATGTGGAAGACATGGCCCTAACCACATGTAAAATCCAATCAAAATGCTGTTCTGACCAGTGGAAAGCTGTTTTTACACATAATTAGATTGCCCCCTATACATTTTATAATTAGCTACTCGCCTTCACAAAATACTTTTCTCACACACTGGCTTAAAGGTTGCCCTACTCCGGTCTAACGTGAGCTGGCAAAAGATAAACATGAGCTGTCTGCAAGATAAATCTAGAGAGGAACACACTCCACAGTACAACCCGCCGTTGCATCTGTTCGCTTCATGCGAACAACTGCTGCAATCCGGTGTTTCTGTTCCAACACATTTATGTGTTTCATACATCAGCGGTAAGCGATTAGGCCAAGCCGTCCCAACGCTGCAGAGCTCACCAGCTGAACCGTGCCTGTGTGGGACGATCAGCTGCCAGCCTGAATCCACATGGATTTTGTTACCTGTTGCCCCTGTGCAACACAGTAATCAATATTAAGGGATTACACTCTAAGAACATGAGTGGGGTTCAGTTTTCTCTAAGTGACCCAAGCACATGCTCAACGTGTTTGCATGAGGAGATCAAGTGAAAGATCCATTAGACAATAAAACAGCACAAGCCCACGTTCCTGTGGGCTGAAATCAAGGACACATTTTCAAGCTCTGAGTAGGCTAAAGAAACCTGATGCCATCTGAAACAGCCCTCAGTCAGTGTGCGCCGGCCGGACAGAAAATGCTTGTTATCTTCCTATCCTGCTCTGTACCTTGCTGGGTTTTTGCAGCGTCTCAATAATCAAAAAGCTAAGTAGAGTCCCAGAAAGTGGAACGTGAAGTACCACACAATGTTTTCTTTATGAAATGCTTCGTGTACGTGTCTCCAATAGCTTTTTCATAAAAGTCAAGGATATTCATGGGGAGAGGCACAGCAAAATCAATCTGCATCTGGAAAAGTTGATATGCTCCTTACTTGTTGTAACCTGAAGCCATTCTCTTCTTTTTTCTCCACCCCACCTCCCCCCCCCCCCTTTTTTTTTTAATTACTGGTACATATTTGAGACCTGAGCCAAACTGATATTAGAAGGAATCCTGCTGTGGCTTTGCTGACTCTTTGAACGGGTCCTTTGACAGCAATAAACACCCATGCTGATAGCAGAGTATAAGGCAATTTCAAATCAGGCCATAAAGCAGCAAAACCAGACGAGCACTGAAAAATACCTAATGTAAGTGCATGTGGTGACCTACTACTGCAGTGGAACACCAGGTGCTCTGGTAACTCCCTCTGGTCAGGAAGGTCAGCGTGCTTTAAAGAGGCTCATGAGCTCAAGACTGCAGCATCCCATGGAAGCAGGGAGGTATCCTTGGCTCCACTCTGCAGCCTGTGCCCACCCCTGCGGGGCTGGGAACTCTGATCCCAGCAGGACCACGGGACACTCATCCAGGAAGCCACTGACAGCACTGGGACTGAGCTTGCAACTCCCAGCCTTTTCCCTAACCGGGAACACAGTCCTTTCTCAAAGGTGAAGGAAGAAAATATACAAAGATATGCTGACAGGCTGATTGGAGGACAAAAGCTGTGCTACATTTCCACATTAGACAGTGATAATAAAGACTTAACACTTTCTATATTGAATGCACAAGAAGATTAACAATGTGTTTTCTTTCATTAAATATTTAAAGGACAGTCACATAGTATAAAACCCAAGCATTCAATGTTATGATTTAGTCCCCAAAACCATGAGATTAACATTAAAATAGCATAACTTGGTGGATTGTTGTTTTGTTTTAAATTTCCCTCCTAATTTCCAAGCCTTGACTCCTGTTTTTCAGATTATTATTTTTTTCTATGACAAGGAAGGCTAGAAACTGCCTTGGTTTTTGAAGGCTGAGGTTCTCCCTTAATTAAATGCATGGCTGTAGGAAATACACCAAATATCACATAACTTGGCATTCTTACTGTGTTTCATGTTCAAAGCACTTCGCAAACCTCAGTTAATGAATCCTGCAAACGCTGGTGTATTTGGAGGTAGTCAAAAATTATTGGTCTGAGCAGCACTTGGGACCCTGACAAGGCTCACTGGAGGCTGCGGCCCTAAGCAAGCTGTCTCCAGGTCATCGGAGGACTCATAACTGAAATTACAGCTTTGGATTCCTCCTGTCCTGAAAGCACACTTCTCTCATTAAAGATATTAGCAGTCAAGCAGAGCCTCATCCACTCCAGAGCATCTGTTTACATAGTCTAGGTAATTTTTACTCATTTGTGTTACTGACTTACCCTTCTAGCCAGCCCTGCAATAATAAAGCAGCATACAACACCAAAAAAGCAATGTACAAAAAAGGTTCTCAAATTGAAATACCACACACCTCTGCAGGACCTCGCAAGTAGCAAAGCACAAAATGGCAGCTTATGTTTCTACACCTACCTTTCTTCCCCATCCACTCACCCAAAAATTTTAACAGGAGTGTTTATTTGGAGAAAGAAATATTAAAAGCTAATGGATAAGGGATGAACACTGGGGATTTAGAGAGCCCTGGTCTAGGAAGAGGGAAGGTCTCATTACACCTGGAGAGCCCTTTTTCCTTTCACTGCTAAATCCCACTCTTGGTCATCCCTTCTGGAAGGCTTTCTGAGGTTGGCAGTGTTTGCACTGCTTTGAAATGCAAGTCTCCCCCACTTTGTTTGTTTTTTAAATGGTTTGAAAGGGAGGAGCAGACGTCCTTGGCTGCTAAAGCTGAGCTTTCCCAAAACACAAGCTGCTGCTCTTTGTTTGCTTCTCGTTAATTAGCTGTGTGTCTAATTAGTGACAGGTTCCCTTTGGCTTTCCTGAAACCAAAGCCGCTCCATGTCAGTCGAGGTCCATCAGGGGACTTGTCAGTGCCCGAATGGTTTCCAGCTGCTCCGTGGCCCTGCACACAAGAACACGTGCATGCTGACACTCGCCACTTCAGCCAGCCGACTGGGGCTGGCCCGGCCAGCTGAGGTACCGGCCACTTCATCTGCACGGCACCCCGATATCAGCCAGGTCCAATCCGGAATATCGTAGCTTACATCACATCCTAATTCACCGTAGAGACTGATTCATAGCAGGACAGAAAACAGTCTCAGCTTCCGACTCCCTGCTCTAGCCCACTTTCTCTTCCCAGCGTTTTGCTCCAACATTTTGGTCCAGATTCACCTCTCAGTTACTGCAGTCCAATAACACTAATTTCACCCAAGGGTGAAAACTACTTTTCAGCTGCACAGAGCATCACTCAGCTTTCAGGGCACTCACCGTAGGATACTGTTATTGCAGTTTGTTTATTTAAACCGAGGTGAGTTTGGCCTGTTACCAGCTTTAAACTCACCTTTTTGGGACTCATTGAAAAATTCCTTCAGCTGAACATGCTGGTGTGAGAAAGAGGAAGGACACAGACTTGCATCATCCCAGGGGACAGCTGAGACTGTTCCTCCCCCACGCACATGCTTCCTGCTCTTCTCTGCTCACTTCCCCCCTACAGGTTTCCATCAGCAGGTCCCTAAAGAGAGAGGAGTTTATTTAATTCCCTACTGATGTCAGATCCTGTTGGTGCCAGAATGATTGATCGGCAAGCCCCATGACTGACAGGAAGATGCGCTTTCAATTAGCTGTGTGGGCTGTTTGCCTCTCTCTGCCCTCGCTCCCCACGGTCCCTCTGGGACAGTGCCCTCGTTGCAGGGTTTCTCTTTGTACCAGCATTCTGTATTCCCTACCCTGTCCTATATCAGCAGCACCATTTTAAACAATCGTGACTTATTTTAAACCGGACAAAGCTGAACATGGAAGTCTCTGTCTTGCGCATAAACCAACCCCAAACCCCTGGGCCACCAGAGAAGACGTTTCTCGCAAGACAGACACAGGTTTCACAACATTGGATTCAAAACCTCTCTGAAACCCAGTGTCTGTGGTACCTGGCAGATCACAGCTCCAGGGAGTCACAGAACCGGCAGAAAAGAAAGAATCACCCTTACATGGTTTCGACTCCCTTTTTGCAATTATCACTCTCAGACTGGACTACACACACAAACTGGGATTACTCCTAAAAAACACTACCAAGTGAGAAGGAGATGAGAACTCCTCCTTTTTGGTTTCTTGTTTCTGCAGCACATGTAATACCTTAGCTCTTGCTCTCATTCCTGTGTAACAAATCCAACCCCTGGCACAGCCACTTGTGCAAACAGGATGGCATGAGACCATCAAAAGAACATTTTCACTCCCTCTCCTTGGCATTCATTTAAGCCCACTAAATTAAAAGTCCTGAACCAAAAACCTTTTGCATCAAGACAGCCTTCAGCATATAAAATGATGATGGTTAAACAAAAGCATCCTTTGACTTTTCTATGTGGTCTTACGTTAAACTGTGATTAAAAAATTCACTCACAGGATCCTGATGTAGAGCATTAAACCATGTATTAGTGAATCCATGAAGTCTGTCCCACAGCAAGTGTCCAGAGGACAATCTGCTTTGATGGCATTATGTCCTGGGACAGATTTACCTTGCAAAAGGCACTTATATATATATATATAACATAAAACAGAATCCATCTCTCACTTAGGAGTGGAACACACTTTTCACAAAGGTAATATACTCACGTTTCTTTCCAGGTTGCACTAGAATTAATAGAGTTTCCTGCAAATATTCTCCTGCACCAAGATTTTCCATGAAGAAGAAACAGTACAATCTAAACATTGACTCCAGCCCAGAAGACTGAAACCACTTTCCTGTGTCAGAGTTTCAGCAATAGCCAGATGTGGATGAACAGCAGGTGCCAACAGAAAACATCAGCTCTGAGCTCACATGCTCTTCACCGGCCAAATCCAAAGCATGAAGCTAGGTTATTATTTAATTTTCCACAGTATAGGCGATCTACTCAGTGACAACTGTGTGGAGATGAAAGAAATTAGGGCAGTAATGAAGAGCTATACTATTCTGGGACAATCAACTCCAGAAAAGAAGCCAGCAAGTTAAGAGTTGAAGAGATATATAGACAGACTTCGCCGGTGACACAATGAAGATGTGAATATCTAACACCTGCTCTCCTGATCAAACAAAGCTGTTTTGAGGAACTTAGATGAAATTAAATCAAGGCCAGAGAAACTTACCTTAACCTAAATCAGCTGTGATTGGCTTTCTGTGCCCAGTCCTGGTTTGATCCACATCCAGTAGATCTATACAGACCACATTACAAAGCTCACTGCTCCCAACCCACTGGCTCTATATATTTCCAGAAGCACTGTTGTCATTCTGGAGTTTACAGAAGCATCTTAAATTCAGTTCTGGAAAAGCACATCTGGAGATGCCCAGCGTTTACATATAATCAACAAATTTGAGATAAACACGTCTGTACTGGCTGGTACAAAGATTCCTTACTTACACAAATTAAATAGGATCAATAGCAATTAAATACAGTTACAAATACACCTGTCATTCCCAACACTGAACCAAATCTTCCTTCTTTTAGTCAGCCAACGTAACTCAAAGTCAGATACATTATGCTTGTACTGTTCGATGAAGAACACTCCAAAAGACTGGAAAGAAATAGCCTCTAATAGAGATCCTTTCCCACATTTCCATGTAGAAAAAGAAACCTCCAAGGAGTGGCTCTATTGTAGCCTTCCAGCCTCTGTTGCTTTTCTAGTTCAAGCTGGAAAACGCCACAGTACACAGAAATGAATGAAAAAGAAATCAAGCACCTGACAGATTCGGTTTGGGGTTTAGGTGACGTGTATGAGCGGGTGCATGAGACTTATCGGTGCGACTCATTGCTCATCCTTGATCAACTTCAACTAGGAAAGCAACGGATGCAATTCAGATGGGACAGAAAACCATGAAGGAACAAAAGCTGAGACATCAGTCAGCCTGACCCCAACTTCAGTTACAGCATGTGAACCTGGACTAAGTCGACTAAAATCAGTGCCATTCTTCCAGACTTACATACATGAAACGGAGGTTAGAAGGTAGTTCCGACAATAAATCAGAGGGCGTGCAATATCATCACTAGTTTCACTGCAGCTGGTGTACCGAAACACATGCCTCTGGCAGGGGGATGCTATAAACAACTGAAGCCTGACAGTCAGAACTGATTTGGACTCCGAAGGCTGGACTGCTTCATTTGGATCACACACTGAGGGAGAGCAAGGCTGTCTACACACCACCTGCCGAGCAGTTTGAGAGGAAAAGGAAATCTGGCTTCACTCTCCACTGTTCCTTCTGTTGGGAAAATAATTTGCGGAAAAAAAGAAAGTGCATTTCTTTTTAGCTTTCTATGAACCTCCCCTGTAATTATACGTATGTTAGATCTAGTGCAAAGGAGAGACCAGGGAAGGGGGAAATAGGGGTGTCTTTGCAGAAGCAACTTAATTATGTGTAATTAGGAGTCAGATCCTATTAAAAAGGCCAGACAACAAGGAGTTCAGCAGACCATGAGGGAACTAAAAATTTGAGATGTAGCAAAAACAAGGAAAAAGGAATGTCTTTTTAGATACCACATGCTTTTAAAACCAGGGCGAGGAAGTTATAAGAATGCCATTAGTGCCAGTCAGTGCAGCACATCTGGCTTCAAAGCCGCCCTTGCAGCAATGCATATGTTTTTTCATCTGTGTAGAAAAGAGCAGTAAACAGTTCTAGCAGAGCTGTGATGGTCAGATTTGGGATGGAGTTTGAAAAAGCCAAGCGAAGGCTAAGTAGGAAGTGCTCATACAGCCAGTGCTAACTCTTAAATTGCCTGTCTCTTGATCTAATGTAAATTCACAGGGGGAAATGCAGAAGAGCGGCATGCAGATCCAGGGATGTGTTCCCTGTAAAACATCTCCAGACTACCTGAAGCAAGAAGCAAAGGAAAGGCAGATGAATCTGCTCCAGCCACTCCCCTGCCACCCTGCCAACATTTGCTTTGGCCACTGTCAGCGGAGACGAGCCGGGGACAGTCACATCTGTGTGTACGAGCCCCGTGGGCAGCTGATGAGATTCAGAGAACCCTTTCGGGGGAACAGCCCCTGGAGCCGTTCCCCCAGACTGGGTGGCTGGAGTGAGCGACCGGAGAGAGGATCCAGCTGGGAGAGGTTTCCACCCAAATGGCAGAGAAATCTGCCCCAGAGCTGGCTGGCCATTTTTCCTCGGCCGCTCGCCGCTGGCAGCAGCAGAGCAAGTGCATCCCCAGGACTCCAGGTTACTGGTGCCCTCTGCCGACCGGCGGGAGGAGGATTAGCCGGGGGGTGCAGCTCTACCAGCCGTGCCTGAAGGCCTCAAACACGCTGTACAGCCCATCCCTGGTGTAGGAAACTCCTTCCCTCTCCCCAGTCTGACCGGGCAGCCCATGCGGCCACACATCTGTGAAGGGACGACGTGGCCGCTGTAGAATGACACAGATGGGATGACTGTGAGTGCCATTCCGAACCTCAGCATCCCTGTCACTCCCAGCCACTCTCCATCAGCAAGGGCAGGGCTGAGCCAAAGGCACTTCAAAACTCACCCGTGTCGGTGGGTTTGGTTTTAATCGACAGCCCCCTCGGCACATCCCGGGGAGCCCCAGCCCCTCTCGCTGCACTCCAAGGGCGCAGGGGAAGCGCAGCGCAGCACAGGAGCACTGGTTTCGTTCAGGGTGAAAGAGGGGATTGTCTGACTGGGGCTAAAGCAGCGCCCTGAAAGTTCAAGCCATGTCCAGAGGCAGACCATGGCCAGACACAAGCGATACTGTGGCCACTCCAATGGCGTAAGATGAAGGGGCTGATGCTTAAAGACAAGGGCTCACTGCACAGGGGAAGTGAAGGGTAAATTGCTCTTTTTATTTCCTGCTTGTGTCAGCTGATGATGAATTAGGAACACGGACCCCTGCTGAAGAGCTCCAGTGAGAATTTGGGAGGTTCAGCTCCGCAGGGACCCATTGGGCTGCCTTGCCCAACAGCATCCTGCTGCAGCCGCCCCTGGGCTCGGGTTTTGACTGCAGGCTGGGTGAAGAAGCAGGAGCTGCCGGGGACATCTGCTGCGACTGGCAGGCGGCTTCCCCCACAAGGCTGAGGAAGGGGATGAGGGAGGAAGAGGGGCTCTTTGCGAACGGTGTGCCAGCCCTTGAACTCTGGACCTTTCCTCTGGGTTAGGGAAAGGGCCAGCGCAGCAATATGCCACGGTCAATACGCTTTGCTCGCTCTGTCCTGGCTGAGCTCAACATTTCTTTTCACCATTCAGACAAAAATCTAAGTTACAAAATTGGTTGTCATTTCCAGCAAGACCTCTTTGTAAAGGGGCTCCTCAGAAAAACAACCTAAAGTAGCTGAAAACAAACAAACAAAAAAACAAGGCACAACTTCATCACAGGGCTGCAGTGCAAATATAACTAGGGCCCGAAGGACATTGGCAAGATGTGCCTTTCTCCAGGACAGGGCTTTCTGAAGCAAAGGGGATTTGATCAACAGTGCTCAGTACCAAGCTTGTGCAAGAAAGTAATCCCCAAACTATTCCTCAGAAGCCTAGAAATAAGATCACACGTCCTACAGATGGAAAAGCTTACGGAGATTGTACTGAGATTTTAAGAAGGGTTCGTGCATCCAAAGCTTTTCTGCTTTTCCTGGCTGTATCAGTCTATCTGGAAAAGGATACTGCCTCTCCCTAGAAATCCAGCCTTCCTTGCCAAGCTTTAGGATAGTGTTATGTGGAAGGAGAGAGATGGCCTAGCTGATTCCTTTTAGTAACATCGAGGTGCAAGGATATGGGGATGTTCATCACTCAACGAGCTCACCTTTTGATTTCCATACTTGCAGCGCACAGCTGCTCTGTCCCATTCCATTGGAACTTACTGAACTAGCCATCCAAGGAGTGACTGGGCACTAGGAATGAAGACGGGGTACCTGCTCCACACAAGCATGGGAAGGAAAGGAAGCCTTGCAGTTCATCTGACAGCATATTTACTCTCTTTGCTCTCCTTGGTACAAACCAGGATGAGAAGGACTTCCCAGAGCAAGGAGGGTCTCCTGTGAAGGGCGCAGTGCCTGCACAGCACTATTTATGTTACACGCCTGCTGTAAATAGCTGAAAGAAAAGAGCTTATGTGGCGTATGTGCTTGGCAGAGCCAGCCTAGCAAGAGATAGGCCCTTGGCCTATCAGGGGCTTTGACAGGATAGAAATACTGCTCTCTTAGCACAGCTTCAGTGGCAACAGCACACGGATTTCATGCCCCACCAGCTCAGAAGAACAAACAGAGATGCTGGCATCCCTTCAGCTCCAGCCTGTCCCCATACCCAGCAGCTCAGGGGCAGCCAGAGCAGGCTCAGAGCACCTGCACTAGGGGGTTGTACAAAAACCCACACCCACAACACCATTTCCCACACAGAAAAGGATGAACCAGCCCCTCCAGATCGATCTGCCACCCTTCAGCTTACAATATGGCTTAGCCCTCGACTACCCACAGCAATATTACTTCCTCTTTGTTTGTTAGGGTGGCACTGGGCTGAAGAAGCCTCTCCCAGACCTGTCTGGGAGCCAGTGACCTGTGCAAGAGCTCTTCTGCTTCCTGGCCTGCCTCAGTGCATGCACTCTGCGTGTAAATGTGCATCATTCCCTGCATCCCACACTTGCGGTGCCAAAAAGGAGAGCTGGACTTGGCATCTGCTCTGCAGGCCCAGGAGGGGTGCACTGAAAGGCAACTGCTTTCAGGCTATGGGAACAACCCTATCAGGTCTCCATTAGAGAAGGCGATGACAGTCGCACTTATACAGGTGACTAGGTTTCACCCGTAAGAGACAGGCAGGAGGGTGCTTTAATGAAGGGCACACCAAGGAAAAGCAACTTCTCTTGGTTAACCTCTGCCCCCGGTCCTTGCCACCCACAGGGAGCTAAGGATGTTCCCTGAGCCAGAACAAGTTCAGGTGGCAAGAGCTTGGCTTGCGGTCACGGAGCGAGGGCCGGAGCTTGCAACAAATTGTGCTTTATAAAAGCGCTTTCCGGCGGTGTTTTCCCTTCGGTGGCACTGCAGCACCTCCCCTTCCCAGGTGCCCTCTCCTGGACTAGACCTCAATTAACTCACAGCCTCAGGCTATAAATCAAGTCAATAAAAGGGGCTGTAAAATAAACATGAACAGGTCTTCCCCTTTCCATTCAAACGTACTGAAGTGGCAAAGCCTTTTTCCAAGAGGAGCTTAGACACCCTGTGCTTCACTGGCCTCACAAGAGGGAATCCAGTGTGCTCAGGTATTAATACAGGTGACCTGGTCACTGGGATGCAGGTTGCACTAAGAAGTGCCCCATGGCTTGGAGGTCAGCCTCAGGTCGCTTCTCCAGAGTTTCCATGGGGTGGGCAGGTCTAATTTACTGCTCACGAGAGCTGGAAATTAAGATTGCAGAGACGGAGGTTAAATAAGCAATCTTGTCATTTTTATTGTAAGGCCTGGCCTACCAGAACATAAAGGCATAACTTTCATCCAACAGACCTACCTGACACCTCAAATAAGGAAGAAAAGTAGATCTTCAGCCTCTGAGCCAAAACCTGCTCCAAGGGATGCCCAGGGGGTCAGCAAAGTTGGCTGCATGACACTATCAACACAAAGGACTAAATTCTGCTGTCAAAGCGGCAGCCTTCAGAACTGTGACTGTTTCTAAAAATGTGCAGAGGAAGAGAAGAGAGAGGCTGTGAACCGTTGTTATTTGTAGTGCTCTAGCACCACCCGAGTCCCAGATGAAAACAGGGCCACAGCGTGCCAGGTGCTGTAAGCCACAGTGAGAGAAGCACCTCGCTCTCAAGGAGTGACATCCCTATAGGCAAGAGGGGGAAAGAAGATGGAGCAAGAAGAGCAGAGCTCTAGCCCAGTTCTCCTGATCCACCCGCAGCCTTGTCTTCTCTCCCTGGGTGACGGAGCAGGATGCTCCTTCCAAAGCCTATCGAGAACAGTAAGATGACCCAACTTAGGGGAAGTTCTGCCTCCACCTCCTGCAGAGTTCAACCAACTCTCCACGCTGCCCAGCAGCACAGCAGCCTCACTCATCTGGTCTACAGAAAAGAAACCAGATTTACTACCCCACATCACTGCCAGCTCCTTCTACGCTCCAGAGCCCACATCAAAATTTTTATAGCCTTCAGAGCCATATGGAGCCTTGAAATATATTATCTACCTTCCTGGGTCAATAACACCAAAGTATCAGTAACTCCCCAAATCTTTGCACTGCCACACCTTTGGAAATCTTCCATCTCCCTTGTAGCTCATAATCCAGCCCCAGGGAGTGTCTAACTCACAAGCAGACTGTTTGCTAGGAGCTAAATCCTCCACATGTTATCATGAAGAAATGGATGAGGCAACTGCAGCCCATTTTCATTAGCAGAGGATCCAAAGCCTGTTCAGAAGAACGGAGCTCTCCTTGCACTAGGGAGCACACACACACACATCTGTAGTGGAACAAGAAGGGTTAAAACCTTTGGGTCTGTCCTTTTGTGGCCACTCCTTCTGTGTTGATTGTAGGTTTGCAAATAAGTGCTCTTTCAGAGAAGCAGGTGAGACATCCTTAGAGTCATGAGATGGATCAGAAGATACAGAAAAAAGAGTCCAAGAGAGGAGGAAGAAAGCTGAAGGGGACTGAAATCTTCCTTCAAGTCTTTGTCCCTCCTCTGCAAACAAGGAGCTACGACAATGCTCCTGTAGTTTGTCCAGTTAATTATAGAACAATACAAGGAGGAGGGCTGTGATGGATTGGTGATTTACAAGATAGGGGTGTGAGAGCCACAGAATGGTAATTACACGAGCGCTTTCACGCTGCCTATACAACGAACTGTTTGACTAAGTAAAAGAATCCCTCATATCTGCCTTCCCCTCGCTGATAAGAGCGCAATGCCACACAGGCCCAGGTAAACACCACAGCTTGGCTTCACTCTATCTGGAGAGTATTCCCCTTGTCCTTCCCCCCACCTCCTCCCAGAGAGGCACCTAGGGAGAAGATGCAGCACTGGCAACTGCTCACCTTGGAAGCAGGGAGTGGATGCCCTGGGCAGAGATAAGGATCACTGAAGCAAGGCCACAGGCAGGGGACAATGGCGAGGCTTGGGCCACAAAGCCATCCATCACATGGGAGACAAAGCTGTTGTCAGCAGGGACGGGTGCATCCTCCAGGCATGTCAGCTGTCGAGTGAGTTGGATGACAGACAGGCCCATCGAGGACTGAGGGAGGCCTCCAGGGAGATGCCAAGAGGGGAAGAAAGGCCATACAGCCATGGCTGTGATTCCACACCAGTGCCAGGACAGGCCACACTGCTCAGCAGATTCCTTCCAGGTGAAGAAAGCTGTTGTCAGGGTTGATTTTCCTTACTGGAAAGATTTCTCCAGTAGCTGAGGATGCAGGACTTTTCCTTAGAACAAGGGAGTGTTGCAGCTGCACAAATTAATGCACTTTACATATTCTGACCAAAAATCCAGGCTCAAAATATTCGGGGATTTTTTTACCCCCTCTTTTCTCAATGGTGTAAGCCATTCTCTAGTTAGAGTGTTGTAACGCTGAGCACACCTACAAGGAACCCCACCAGCCTTACAGCCCAGCCTGTCTCTTCCAGCTCAGCAACCGGCAGCTAAGCGATACCAGCTTTGCTCCAGTTACACCATTACAACATGGGAGAACACGGCAGGGCACTGACTGTTTGACAGAAGGCTTGCAAGGGACGGGAGCTGTAAGGCAGTACACGTCAGTCTTCACTCTCCTTCACACTTTATGCACATCCCACACCATTACTTAAGGCTTGACTCAGGAATAGCTTTTTTGATGAGCCCCTTCAGTGGAGACTCTTATTTCAGACTAACATAGTAGCTCAGTTTGACTTCCTGACCCACTCGAGCCTAATTGCCCCGTGTAGACAAGCCCTCACATGAGTAGCTTCTTATATATGTAGTTCCACCAAATCATCCACCTTGAGGGAACAAGCAGATTTCCAGCAGGTCTGGCTTCCACATGAAAGTAATACAAGAGCAGCCTTTTTGAGTTCAGTACTGGCGAGAAAACACGAATGAAACACATGTTTCTGATCATTTCAGAAGCTCCAAAAGAAGTTTGATTCAGAGAATGGGCAAGAGTTCGAAGGGGAAGAAGGAAAACACGTGTCCTGTTTGAAGTGTAAGGTCTCATTTTTTTATTAAGCCATCTTAGCCACTCTTAACACATCCATGTGAAGTGTCAGCCCAGGGCAATGTGCAGAGTAGTTCATGATGCACATATCAGAAGTTAAGACATCCCAGAGCTTGGAAACTGCTGAATCCAGCAATGTGGTCAGAGCTCATTATAAAGAAAGGTTAAACTGGAGATGAGGATCTGAACTCAGACTCACGAGTACCAAGGCTTACAGTGGGATACATCTTGAATTATAAGCTGCTCTCTCTCTTCTTTTTTTCTTCTCGTTGCCGCTCCTGGGACTTTCCTTCTCTGTGTCATGTTTGGTGACTTTTTGCTTATTTTTCTGCAGTCGGGAGAGATGCCACAAACCTGGAGCTGGGCCCTTCCACCCATTAATCAAAAGCTACAAGTGCTCTGCAGGGAGACAAAACCGCTGTGTGTTTTCTCTGATATTTCTGGAGCACGGCATGGAGGGCGGGGGGGCTGGGCCAAGGACCCCTAGTTAGATTAACATTTTATTCAGAGACCTATTAATCAAAGTCAGAAGTGGCGTGAAGCGGCACCAGGGGAGAAAAATAGCCGGACAATCAAGGCCCTTCAAAAAAAAAAAAAAAAACAACCAACCCCTCTCAGCTTGTCCTGATTTACTGCAACTCACTCACAGTACTGGATGGGAGGGGGGGATTTGCAGCCTCTATCCAAACAGGAGTGGACCATACAGGTAAATTCTGGCTTTTTTCACATTAAGCAAACAACTCTCTGTATCCTGCCCCCAACGCTAAAGTCAAAAAGGTCCCTATCTTTCTTTCTCCAGGGCATAACATGCTTTCCTGCAAGCTTATAGTTTTTAATTATTATTTTTGGAAGACAGCACGATTGGACTTCTTTTTCTTACAAGGAAAGACAGGCTCAGTTAACAGGAACAGGTCTGGCCAGCGTTCTGCTTGATTAGGGCCTTTTGGAAGGGAGCATTTTGCCCCACAGGGGAGGAGATAAATGGCCTTACACAGCACAATACCGATGGGAGTCAGGCACGTATGTGTCAGGAGACGGAACAACCCAGCGTTTGTTCCCTCTGGCACCAGCACTAACCCGTCATGAGACGAAGCACAGTGATGCAGGTGGTACGAGCCTGAAAACACACAGATGCACTGGGCACAGGGCAAAAGGGGTATTTTGGTCTAAGATAACGATCAGCCAGGGAAGAATTCAACACTCATCTCTACAGCTTGCCCCAAGAGCTCAGCCACGGGAGCCCAGCATGTTCCAGTGGGAGTCCACTCAGTCCTTGACCTCTGTCTACCCAGGCTGTTTGGAGAACGGTATCTCAAGGACCTCTGAAACCTCAAGGGACTGAAGGGAATTGGGCCTCATGGCCCAAAAGGGTCATGGAATTAAGAACATTATTCTGCAGGGGTTTGATCAGTAGCACTACTAAATTAAAGAGAGCCCAGAGGAAAACCTTGTGCTTTCCTCTGAAAGTGGGGCAAACCTGCTGGAAGAGAGAGGACGAGGGCTAACCTGGAGAGCAACATTATGACCAGTCATGCCAAGCACTTCCTAGGAAATTATGGCAGTTGCCTTATGTAAAGATGGCTCTGCTGCAAGGAAGCAGAGACTTGTGTGTGTGCACCCTCCACCCAGGAAGAGCCATGGCATCTTCAGCAGCTTTGTGTTGGTTTTCTCCCATGGCAAGTTCCTGGCAGCTGCTGACAGCAGGGAGAGTTGGGGAACTCGATCCCTTCTCTCTTCCCCAGGTTTCTGCACCCTCCAATCCCAAAACACAAGTGTATGGAGGAAGAATTGAATTTTTCCTGTACAGATATGCATGACGACAGGCAAAGAGAGGCTTGTGGAATGCACAGCCCAATGGATCTAGTTTCCCAGAAAGACTGGCCTGGCCTTAGCAGAAGGTTAATTAACTCTGGCAGCTCAGGGCTGGAAAATGTCCACTTCATGCACTGGAGTGCCTGTCCATGGGTGAAGAGGGGGCCAGGCAAACCATAGGGGCAAAGGTCCATCTGCAGACATGTTTGAAAAGCTTGGCTGGGTTTGTGCTTGGGTCCTGCGGGAGGAACACAAGAAAGATTTAGCCAACTGCTATAGCCAGAGCGGGGTCTTGCGGGTGCAAGGGGAGAACAACTAAACCACAAAAGAGCTAGAAAAACACAGCCATGCCAGGCGTAGGTGGAGACACATTATCTTATGGGGCAGGCATGTACTCTGCCCTCCCTCCCCCGAGCGCCACGAGCGCCTTTGTACCTCAGCCTCCAGGAAAAGGGCTGAAGGCTTGAAGGGGCTTGAGGACACATCCTTGAGTGGGTGTTGTGGCTTACAAGCAGGGGAGCGGAGTGCATCACTGCGGCATAGCAGAGAGAAATGAAGGTACTCCAAGGCCACGCAGACTGGCTGAAAGCTCCCCTTGCACACTGAGAGAAGACACTGTGCTTACTTGAGTAAGGCATGTTTGGGACTGGAGACCTCTGCTCCCACTGCTAGTTCTGCACCTTGCCAGACGCAGGATACATTTCATGCTGAATAAGACCAAAGTTAGATCTCTTCCCAGTGCAGCAGCTCCCAACTGCACCACACATCAAAAAATGCCCTTGTTCCCTGTCATTTCTGTAAGACTCCGGATCTGAATATTTTGAGAAGGCAGCATTTTACGAGACTTCTGTGAGGTGGCAGCATCTGCCCATCTAAGCACAGGGCCTGAAGACAGACACTGCCCCCAAGACCCTGGTGTCAGCCCGTAACACCAACTCTTCCAGCTTCAGGCTTACTGAAATGTAGAGGGAACTTGACATCTAACTTCACCACAAAGCACAGGGGAACATGGTCCCTCTTCTGCAGTGCGCAAATTATTAAGGAAGCGAGGAAGAGCTACGTGCAAGACAGCCACCTTGGGCTGCACAGCCTTCCTTCCCACTTCCCAGGAAGCTGGTACGAGATGCAGGGGTGTTCAGTCCCAGCCTTGCTGCTGATGTGCTCTGTGGGAGCAGACACGTCCCAAAACTTTCCCTGCTTCAGTTTCTCCATCTTTGCAATAGGTGTAAGAACTGGTGTCCAGCTTGGCAAAGCCCCCTGAGATCTGTTGGTGAGAAGTACCTATGAGACAGATATTTTTATTTTACGAAGTATATTCCCCACACTTCCTCAACCAGCAAGTTCATCACAAAGTAGGTAAAAGGATAAAGGGCACCTGGAGCTATTTTTAAAGTGTCCCCCCATCCAAAAGGTAACAGACCAAATCCTCTATGCTGTGTTAGGATGGAATAAGCGTCAGCTGGGGAGCTTACATATCTGCTCTGGGAAGCCTCTTTGTAGCAAAAGGAGGGTGAGACATTAACACAGAATTTCTGTGATTCCTTGGCTTGCTGCTCAAGATAAGTATCATAGCCTTAAATATTTGAGGGAAATACTAAACCTAAACAAAGTAAAGTAAGGTTCAAACTGAATTGTTTGCAAAGAATAGGGAAGGAAAAGAGAAGGAATAGAGGCCAGGAGGCATTGGACAAGCCAAGGAAAACATTTTGAGAACACCATGCCACTTAATGCAGTCAAATGTATTTCAAAAGCAAAGAAATCATTTTTCAGAAGTTTATTGCACAGCCAAGCAGTGGGCAGGAGGTATATCCTTGCCCCTGCTTTGAACCACAGATACACCCTCTCCTTCTGCCCAGCATTTTTCACTCACCAATCTCAAAGCACTTACAGATGTTCAAACTTAGCATACTTCCGAGATTAACTTTCTAGATTGAGTTTCTTGATAAGTCTACTCAATAAAACAGACTTCAGCTCTTTCCTTCTGCTCATAAAGTCCCTGTAAAAGCTGCTTTACTGTGAAGCTATAGGGTGCCTCATGGCAGCCCAGAAGTTGTACTGCTTTTCTCTCCATTGCAGCAGTAATACATTTTATGTTTTATGTGCAACTTGGCATACACTGACTTGGGTGCAGCAACTCCAGCAGAAAAGCCTCCTTTTCCTGCTGTGCTGGACTCTGAAGCAGGTCTGGATTAGCCAGAAAGGCAGGAGAGCAGGGCAGGAGGAGCAGAAAGCCACTATCAAGACAGGCAAGGAAATCCTGGCATTCCTCTCTGAGCCTGTAACCAGATCCTCCCTCCTCTGTTATTCTTGCCACTCATTCTCCATCTGTAGGAATTGCTGAGGACACAACTAGGCCAGCTCAGTAGGCAACAACTGCTTCAACATTTGCAAATACTCAGTAGTCTGCCCAGATCAAGCTTCTCGTTGCCAGAAAGCTGCCCATCAGAGCAGACCTTTTTTCTGCTCACTCCTGGTCGTTTTCCTGGTCATGTGCACAGACTTCATCCTGAGAGCTGTTTGCTGCCAGCTTGCTTTGAGCATCAGTAACACTGGCGCTGAACTCTGCAGTGAGGTCCTTCCTCCCTAACTGAGCAAGGAAACCTTTTCCAGCAGCTCACAACAGCAGACGAACAGCCAGCAGTGAATGCTCCCACACTCCAGCCACCTCTTTGTCTTTGCAACGCTCAGCCCAGACCTCCCTTGCTCAGGGAAGCCGAGGGGAAAGACCTCTGAAGACGGGTTAGCACTGGCCACCCCGGGCAGCTAGTGAGGATGCCCCAGCCACGGTGCCCTACAGCAGCCCTGGTGAACTCCTTGGGACATCAGCCCAACCCTGCAACTGCCAGGTGGAGACCACCCTGTTCCATTCAATACGGGGAACACTGGGGAACGCACTCACGGCCCAAGGATTCAGAAGTGCTCCAGAGAAGGGTACAAGATAGTGCCCCACACTGTGGTAAGTTATCTCTTCCAATGGGTACTCCTTAAAACCAGGACACAGTTTACACAAGGCTCCTGCTGGCTCTAACAGCGGAAAGGAGAGCAGTTCCACACAACCTCTGAGCTTTACATGCTGCTTGTCCCGGGCACAGACGTCCATCCCCGCACCAGCCTACTTCACCCTACACCTTGCTGGCGCCAGTGCAGAGGGATGCAGGGGCTGCAGGCGCAGCTGATAACGGTGCAGCACCCAAGCTCAGCATCACGTTCCACCTGCTTCCCCCCGCAGCCGCCACAGCCCAGCCCAGGGAGACGTCACCCCAGCGTCTCCAGGGCGGCAGCCTGCTCGCAGCGGGCAGGGAGCCCAAGGCGCTTGACCTGACTAATGCCAGGACAAACCTGTGCTGGATCAGCCATTGGGACCCCCGCCTGCTCCCTTCCCTTCCGCGCAAGAGGCTGCCTCCTGCCCTGCCCTGCCACCCCAGCAAAAGCTCCTGTTCGATATGTGCTCCAGCTGCTTCCCAATGGCGGAGACGCTTCTTCTCTGACTGCCATTTCCTTTCTTTTGAAGAAAGAGCAACGCAGCAGGCACTGGACTCCCAGTGTGTCAACACATGCAGCTCAGCACCTCCATGGGTGCTGGGACCCCTTCCAGGACCTACTGGATCGCTGTGGTTAATAAACTCTCAGCCTCCGAGCAACAAAAGTGTTCTGCTTTCCGGGGGAAAAACACCAAATGCTGTCAGCCCTGCACTGCTTCCATCAGGTGGATCCACTTGCATAGCAAAGCAGAAATAAAGCTGTAACTTAGGCAGGATCCAGCCTTTTGCAGGACGGGCTTGGCTCCAGGTGGGACCATAAGCTACCTCTCCTCAACAGCAGCAGCCCATTAGGCTATGAGGCCACTGGCAGGACTACTAACAAAGACCATGTAGCCTATCCTCCTCTTTCTTTTCCTCTGCTGTCTCACCACACGCAGGGAAAGACACTTCAGCAGACAAACCCTCTTCACTATGCAAGATGCAAAGCTCGTGGAAGCCATTCAGTGAATTATTATTTTAATATGAAACCTCCAACTTGGCAAGACCAAGGAACAGTTGGTGTAAGTATCTACTTTTAAAACATGGATTAAAAATATATATAAATCAGTGGACTTGTTTAGATGATTGTTTTCCAGTTCACAAAAGCTGAAGCTCCAATTTTTGGATTAGAGTAATTTGTCATTTAGAAAGTCCTGCTAGCAGGCAGGAAGGTGAGCATGAAGATGAACTCACCAGTTGTATGCCTGGGTTTCAGCTGAATCACTTCCAAGACAGACTCTTTCTCCCTATCTATCTAAGATGGGAAACATCTGAGATAATTTCCCATCCCACATGGATTTCACAATTTCCCATCCCTGGGAATGTAGAGTGCCTAGCACATGCGGCCCCGCAGACATCTAGAGATAAAGGCAAGGCAAGGTAGGAATGCTGGAAACTCACAGACAAACAGGGATTGAAATTACATGCTAATTTTTCCACAGCTAATTAACCACTGGAACAAGTTTAGGGGATACAGTGCCCAACTTTCGTCCCAGTTTCCCCTCAAAAGTCCTGTCAAAAGACAGGACTCAGATGTTTTTAGTGGTTTTAGAAATACTACCTTACTGTACATAACTAACGTTACACTACCAAGACACGTGTCTTGCCCCCCAGCTGGGCATTTCTCATTCAGCAGGAGCTTCACGCGGCAGTTTGTGTGCGTGGCCCAGCACATTTCTCCACGCTCCAAAGGCTCCTCCAGTGAACCCTGGCTTCATGGAAGTCAACGGCAGAACAGAGCAGGGCTAGGATTTCACCCCTGATTTCCACTGCCTTCAAGTTACACACATTTTCAGCAGTGGCCTCTCCACGTCATTTACTTCCCTGCACCTTTAGAACAGAAACTAGGGCACTGGTTTATTGCAACACACAGCAACTTACCCAAAGTGTGGCTTCTCCCAGAGTGTGAACACCAGCACATAGTTCAAACCACACTGCACTTAATGTGGAACCTTCTCTCAGATCCACGCATGAAAATACATCTCATGATATATTTTTAAATTATAGACAATGCAATTCCCTCTCTCTCCTCCCTTACCTTATATAAGCATATCTTTTCCTCCTCTCCGTGTGCTTCACTCACTCAACACAGAAACAGAAAACATTACAGTCCTTTATTTCCTCACACCAAAAACCAGCAATGGGCAGATATAAACCACTCTACATGAAGCACTGTAGGAAACCACAGGGGAATTTGCACACTGACATTCAGGCACGGCACTTGAGGCAGGTTCCCTTCATTTAGGGGCAGGCAGCGCAGAAATGACAATGTTGCTGCTTGCACTTTCGCAAGTCTCAGGCAAAGAGGAAAAGCAGCAAAGGGATCATTAAAATGCCATTCTTGACGGATAGTGGCAGAGGGGATGAGAGCAGAGGAAGTGATTGAGAACAGCAATGTCTTGCTTTCAAAGCCTTCCGCACTGGATCATCAAATTAATCAGTTTGATGGTTTTGGTGCAGCTCGGCCAGGAAAGACCAAACGAAAGGAGCGAGCCGTATTCTATGTACAACTTGAGAAATGCTGGCAGCATGGGGAAGGGTGGGGAAGAGCAGGTACCAACAGAGTAGGCAGCAGCTCACAGCAGAGCTGAGGATGAGGCAAGAAGGATGACGCCAGCTTTGGTTTGAAGCGAACAGCCAGCCCAGGGTGGAGGCTTTGGACCGGACCCCGAGAGAAGCATTACAAGGCAGAAGAACATGGATAGCTGCACAGGGAAACTGTCCTTCGCTTCATAGGTTTTAATGTGGACAATCTCGGTGCAGCACATGGGGATTTATGGAAACTAAACACAAAGCCCAAGTCCCACTGACTGTCATTTTGTCTCATGTCCCCATGGAACAAAGATTTCATGCTTTACTTCCCTTCTCTCTCCCTGCAGGAATCCAGGCAACCGATCTAATATGAAGATTCACCTGAGAAAAGTACAAAACAGCCTGCGGAAAAGCCTTCATTTCACCAGCAGGTTCATTCACAGAGAGCATGACACAGACATAAGGGGGCCATTGTTTCTGGAATAAAATCTCCATTTGAGCTCTCTTCTTTGGCCATGATCAATGGGAGGGAATTAAAGTCTCATCCTGGGAAAAAAATTAGCTTCCTAACACTGTGTTGAAAGATCAGGTAATGGAGATGCAGAGCAAGTGTGGGCACCCGCACCATCTCTTGGTCAGCTTGAGAATGCCAGAGGTAAAATCCTCTGGTGGAAAAAGGTCCCAAATACAGGCACAGCCCTTACCTTATCCCATGAGATCCAACCAAGTTAAGAGATAGGATCTGTAACAGGACTTGTCTGTGTTTCACAGTACTTCAGTCCAGACTTCAGCTCCCCACAGCTCCTGCCCAGTGCAAGGGCATTTAAATCCCCTGGGTGCTTACATGTTTGCCTGTTCAGTCTCTGCATTTTCCGCCCCACAGATGCACAGACCCAACCCCAATAGCTTTGAGCTGTTCTGCACCTCTGTCCTACTTAGCCCTGGGGTACTGTCAGAGACCTACCTCCCACCCATCCTCCAGCCACCCTTCCGTCTTCAACAGGCACGCCAGTGGAAACCCACCACTCTCACCACCCAGTGACGCTGGGCAAGTTTCTCCCCACACACCTCCCAAGGGGTGGATTTCAACCACCCAAAGCTCATCAGACTAAACACCACAGAGAACCAACACTATTTCCATCACAGCCATAGCAACATGATGCCCAACTTTCCCTCCTCTTGGTTTCAGTCTGATGTTTTGGAACACTGACAAGAAAAAGACTGTTTAAACTAGTAGTTACAGGTTCAAAAAGCAATGTCTGCTGTTTGGGCAACTAAGTCTGGAGCATCATTGTCAGTCTGTTTGTGCAGACACGCATCCCACTTGCCTTCAACCTCTCCCAGGCCCACATCTCATGTGTATTTTACCAGTAAAAGCACATAGGAGATTAAAAGCTATTTGCTGCCCTCTTCCGAACAAACGCAAATTACATCTCAATATGAGCAACGGCTCTGGAGACAGTCTTTGATTCAATGAGCAGAGCTCTGTTTCCACGCTCAAGGAATGACAGTGGTATGGCACCAGACAGCTGTGGCCGGGCAGGTTAGCAATGATCACCAGCTACGGCAGAGGAGCAGGGCAGAGCAGTGCTAGGCCGCCTAAACCCCCAGGTGGCCATAGAGGGCACTCCTGGCATTTTGGGTTTGTAACTCTCAGGTGAATCCCCCTGTGTGGAAATGTAAAAAACCAACCCCCAGCATATTCTGTTCTCAACAGTCACAAACATTTCAGAGCAAAAGCAGACCACGAGACATGTAAGAAAAAAATTACTTGTAGGTTTAAGAGGGTGATTTGGTGGGGTTTTTTGGACTAAAACCGCTTAAATCTTTTACATCCTCAAGCAGTGCTCTATCCTGTCCTTCCAGAGAACATACACCTTTATCTAGACATACAGTATGTATGCACATACCATCTTCAAAACAAACCTTAACACTGCAACCTGCTGCTTTGAAGGCGTGTGTTTCCAAGATAACTAATAATTCACGGAAACCTGTTAAATTAGACCACATGCTCTCCATTAAAGCCCTCTAAAATCAGGCTTATTAGCCTGAGGGAGCCCCAGTTTTCATATGCAAATATACAAAAAAAAAAAAAAAGTAAAAGCCATTTCTAAACATTTCTAAAATAGTTCTTCTCCCACGTACCCTAGGACAGACAAGATGTCCCATGATGTGGAATCAACACTGCTTTTCTTGGCACCCTCTCTGGGATGCCCTGCATACTTCAGTCCTGAAGGGAAATGAGGGGCTTGAAGAAGACCAGGTAGCCTCATATTAATGACCATGAAAAACGTCTTTTTCAATTTGTAAGCAATGCAATCTCCAGCTGTTGCATAGAATTGGCCCATCTCAGTGACCAAGCCCATGGGTGATAACAAGTTGTTCTTTATATATACAAACATATTTTCATCTCACATATGAAGGTGCAGAAACTACGGAAGTCTATTTAAAGTTACAGGGATAAGTTCCCAGGTGCCACATGAACCCAGACAATCTGTAAACAAGCACCTGCAGCAATCTTGAAGCAAAGCACAACCACTGTAAGGTACAGGGACTGAAAAACTGGTTCTCTGTGGGACTTTGGGCTAAAATTCTCTAGGCTCCAAAATCAAAGCAAGAAAGCTTGCTTTGCTTTCAAGGCTTCCTTTACTCTGCAAAGCATGCAAGAGTCACCCTCCAAACACCTGAAAAACAGGGCATTTGAAAGCATTTGAAAGAAGGAAGAACCAGTGTGCCTTCCCCAATGTCATCTACCAGCTATTTAGTCCTTCACTTAGGACGTGCTGACCTGCTCGTTAGACACCTCGAGTTTGGAACTCCGCATGATGGAGGCTGCAAACACACTTTGGTTTGGTTCCCCAGGGTTTTTTAACCTTGTATCTCTCAGAGAAAGGAGCTGCTTGGAAGCACCCTGAGCCTTTGGCGATGCAGCAGCCTGTCCAGCAGGCCTGGCAGCCCAACCCTGCATGCCCAGGTGTTGGATCGGCCTCGATACTAGGAAGTGATTTGCAAAGCCGCTCAAAAGCTTGCATTTATCTGCCATATTTCACCACTGCTTCCCCTTTGACGGCCCTGGGCAGCCTTGCACAGTCCCTCCTTTCAGAAAGAAAGCAGTTCTCCCTTCAGCAGCAGCAGATCCTCCACAGGCCAGCGGAGCAGGGAAGCATCTGTGACGTGCAGCTTTCTGAGCCAGGAGAAGCCAAGACATGCAGGCTCTAGATTTATGGATTAGACATGCTGCCATGGCATACAAATCACTCCACGCTCAGTGCAATTCATTATCACATTGCTATGGCTGGTCACATTCTTCACAGGTGCAAATGATGCCAAAAAGGCTTTTTACCTTTCATGTGCCAAGACTTAATGATGCAGAGTCAGGACCCCTCCTGCCTCCCTGGGGAAGTGAAACCAAAGTCAGCAGTTGTTCTGTCTACACCGAGTCCTGAAGGTTTTCCAGCACCCACGGCAGTGCTGACAGGCAGGCAGCTAAGCAGTCGCAGGGCTGGGATCGTGCCTGCTCCCAATCCAGCCTCTCCCAGCAGCTGAGCCCGTGCCTGTAGCGCTGTCAGTACCTGCCCACGTGCGCTACCTACATCCTCTAATCCAGGCAAATTCAGCTAAAAATGTGCGGCCGAAAAAAGGGATTCACACTGGCACACTTTGCAACAGTGCTGGGAAAGCAGGGGACCTTCTACATCCCTTGCATGTATCAGTAAAGAAAAGGGACTTCAATACCAGGCAGAAACTACCTAAAGTAACAGTATAATTGACCTACAGAGACACGAAGGAAGAGGTGAAGGGAAGACAATGGGTTTTGCTATTTCCTTACACATCTGCATCTTGATTCTGGGAGAGGGACACTGGGGAAGAACAGGATAGAAAACATATTCTTATGGCAAGTTTGTTCCTCGGGGAAGAAAAAACAAGCAAACAGAGAGTACTTAAAAATCAGAGATGTGAAAGTGTCAGGGGGCCTCATGGAGCATCAAGTTGGGCGTCTCCACAGAGCAGGTTCCTGGGCAGAGCTGTGCTCCCCTCGGGGGCCACGGTCACTGGTGCCATCGCAGGCGGCGTCCCAGCCCCTGGCAAGAGGTGCATTGGCTGGGGAGTGCGGCAAGGCCCCATCCCCACACGAAAGGGCCAAATGTGAAGTCCCTCTCCTCGGGGCTACCTGGCAGGGCAGGGCCAGGCCGGGCGCAGGCCAGAGAGGGTGAGTGCTGGCGGGACGCGGGGCAGAGCGGGGAGAGGGAGGGAGGCGGCCCCTGAGGCAGAGCCGCGGTCACTTACCTCACGCCAGGCTGGCCTGGGCACAGGCGACATGGTGGCCGTCCCGCTCGGCCTCCCGCGCCAGCCGCCACCAGCACGGCGGCCTCCCTCGGCTCCGCCCGGGGGATGCATATGGCGCCCGGGGCCCAGCCTCCGCCGCAGCCTCCCGCCCGGCGCCGAGGCCTGTTCCTCTGCAAGGGCGCGGCCCTGGGGGCCAGCACGGNCCGCCGCAGCGCCCCCTGCGGGCCCGCGGGAGGACGGGAGCGCCGGTGAGGGGCGCCAGAAACGCCCCCCGCCGCGAAAACGTCAGCGGCAGCGGGACCGCGAGCGGGCGGCCGCCCGCCCCGAGACCGGCCCGCGGCACCGGGCGCTCGCAGCACCGGCCGCACCGTTTATTTCAGTTCTGCTTCACTCCGGAAACCGGCGGACACGCGGCGGCACACCCCGAGGAGCCGGGAGCAGCCGGGGGGAGCCGGGAGCAGCCGCAGGCCGCTCCCGCAGGCGCCCGGCGCCCGGGCTGGCTCCACGCAGGTGCCGGCCGGTGTTCACCTGGAGACGGGCAGGAGCCAGGCCGGGTAACCGGGCGGGGGCCGCAGCATTCCTCCCCCCAAAGGAGGTTGGCGAAGAGGCGCCAGGCGAGAAGAAACACCCCTTTACTACAGGGGAGCTGCGGCAGGAGCAGAGTAAGTCACTCGCCCGAGTTACTAAGGCGGCCGGGGCGGCACCGCGGAGCGGCCTTTCTCCATTCGCCCAGCCCGGTCCCCGAGCGGGTCCCTGCCCGCCTCCGTCCCCGCCTGGCCCAGTGCCACCAGCAGCGCGGTGGCAGCGCAGCGGGGCGCCCCTAGGAGCACGCGGAGTCAGCTCTGGCTGCTGCAGCTCACCGTTTCCTGAGGCTGCCAAACCAGAACCACTCCCAGCTCAGCAAAGCAATCAAGATCGTGCTACAGAGTTTAAAGCATAGAAAACCCACGAGACCAGGTCTTTGGAAATACAGCAAGTGTCTGATCAGGTCAGGTCCTGCTTCGGACTGCAGTCTGGTGCAGATGCTGCGCTGAATTGTCCCCTCTGGGTATCACAAAACTCATGACCTTGGCACAGCATCGCGCAAAGGGGGAGAGGGTCCTCAATGTTGTGATGTTAATCGCTGTTGTAGGGGCTTCTTGAAGAAGATGCCCAGGTGTCTACATGCTGGTGTAGTTCTTGGGTGGTGCTCTGGGCTTCAGCAGTCATTCTCCGAAATTTCTGCAGGTAGACGATGATGAAGACAACCAAGATACCCTGGAGGAAAAGGAGGATGAAGAGACAAAGCTGAGAGAGGAGAGCCAGGCTGCAGTACCAGTACTGGCACGTGGAGATGATCTCGTCTTCTGTCAGATAGGCGATGACCCGGTCCTGCAGGTGAGCTGGGGAGGCACATCTCACATCCCTGTACATGGTCCGGTTCTGCTGCCACTGGAGCCAGGAGCGCAAGTAGAGGATGTCACAGTTGCATTCCCAAGGGTTGCCCTGGAGGTAGACTACCTGGAGGCTTCTGAGGTTGTCAAAGAGCCCACTGGGAATAGAGGTGAGCCTGTTGTAACCAAGGTGGATAATTTCAGCCGAAGGGCGGAAAGTAACTGGTAGTTTTGCTACAGTTAGGCCTTTTGATGCGCAGTCAATAATGTTGGTGGCACACTTGCATGGCACAGGGCATATGGGTACCACGAGTGGGAGGAAGCCGAGGAGGGACAGGAAGAGAATTCCACTGCTCATCTTCACCTGCGAACACTCCCCCGGTCTGGTCGACTGAATGACGTGGACACCAGGCAAGTAGGCACCACACACTCCAGGACTCTCACCACAGCCCGGGTCTTTTGCTGGTTTGTTCCAGGGATGATTTTCTAAAGTTGGGTGAATTTGGTGCCTTTCACAG
Source organism: Chionis minor (assembly GCA_013398295.1). Classification (NCBI taxonomy): domain Eukaryota; kingdom Metazoa; phylum Chordata; class Aves; order Charadriiformes; family Chionidae; genus Chionis; species Chionis minor. The sequence continues at coordinate 916,088 of VZSF01001201.1, read as the reverse complement.
GAGATGCGAGAGCTCTGAAAAAAACAGAGTTAAAAGAGGTGTGCAAATTCTTGGTCTCTCATTACAGGAGAGGGAATGTTCCTGGTCTTCTAACCCTGGCTTTGAGGAGGGATATGAACATATGGCTACTGGGACGCTTAGCTGCAGCTATCAAATTCATTTTCACTAGTCCTCAGAAGCGTACAAGAGCTGCTTGTATTTTCAGCATTGCTGGAGGCACATTACTAGGGTAGCCAAGAAATCAAAAATTAGAATATGAATCTGCTCATGCCTTATCCTAGCTCTGTAAGCAAAGCTTTGTTCACGCAAACTGCAAGAGGAGATTCAGAAATAAATTTACTCTTACCACAAGTAAATAAAGCCTTTCCAGTTCAGAAAAGAAGTGATAAACAGTCCTTGGCCAGCAGAGAGGGTGCTGACCACCAAGGGCAGAGGCCAGTGGAGTTTTCCGTGCTAGACATTGCTCCAGTAGGTGAATAATCTGCTTCTGGAGCTGTGACTGTGCTGGGAGATACGGGTCAATGAGTGGTCTTTGTATCACAGTCTCATGCCTGCTATGACTTTTTTAGGAGAACACCTACGCATACCTGCAACAAGGCAGTGCTTTTCTGCGCAATCTGTCAAACAAATAAAAATAAAGAACAGGAGGTGGCTTTCTTGACTTACCAGAGTAGTTCAATCCTTGCTTTCTTGCTGGCTTTCCAACACAAGAGGAAGGTCTTAAGGCAGTCCAGCCAGCGCCAGAGTGTTTGCAGATGCATAGCCGAGCTCCCGGATAATCCCCTTGCAGCTGGCTGGCAAGATAAGGGTCAGGCTCATCCCAGGGACACCTCCCACACGAGGCCTTCCTGCAAGTTTGCTGCATGTCACCGGAAGCTGAGGCTTCATTGAGCAAGTCTTCTGAGAAATGGGAGCTGACGCTGCTCGCAAGAATATGTCTGCTGGGAGAGATGCTGGCAGTACTGATTACTGTGATTCTGGGCCCATATGCTCCATCCAACAGAAACATCGCAAGGTCTCAATTGCAAAGCAGTAACTCAAAATGCATTTCAACCTGGAAGGTGCCATTACTGGTCTGTACTGCGCTCCCTGAACTTTCCCATCTCCTCAGGAAGACTATATTTGGCAGAGTGGTGAGACCTACGACTTTGCAGTGTGCTGACCCTGAGGTTTCCCTTGAAGCAGTGACACAAATCTACGCCTATTTAGCAGTGGAAGATCTGCTGAAAGACATGGACTTCCAGTGACCACAATGGTGTCAATAGTTTAGCCAAGGAGAAAGATCCTCCAGGCACCTGCATCCTCTCATGGGTGTTGTAGGGGTAAAAGACAACTCTTGGAGTTGTCTACATCATCTACATCTACTGTCTACATCAAAATAAACTAATTAGATTCACAGGAAGGATGACATTGGGAAAGACAGCGCTCCAAGGGATAGCCAAGTGCTCTTCGGATAGCCAAGCATGTCGGCAGCTCTTGAATAGAGCAGCTTGCAGTTACTGCGAAAGACTGACAACAGCCTTTATTCAGAAGTTGCATCACACAAATACTTGAACAGATAAATCCAAGGGTTAAAAGTACATGTAGGCAGAATCTTGTCTTCTCAAGGCCATTGTACCTTCACAGACATTTTTCTGCCATCAACTTGCCTCTAAGCATCCGCTGTGATCCTTAGGATAAGGCCACCAGAATTATACTGCAAAACTGTTGCCCCGTTGGGCCCAACTCTCCATTACCTTGTGCTGTGCATGATGAATGCCCCGAATGTGCTGATGTCAAGAGAATGTAGGGTGTAAACAACAGCAGAATTTGGCCCTAACCAAGGGAAAAATCTCTGGTGCTATAAACAAAACAATTAAGCTTTAAATTTCTGGTAAGTTGGAGCAGATCATGCCAGTTGTTTCACTGTGGCCGGCAGGCAGAGCGGGAAAGAGCTCCTAGGCTAACAAATGAACCCAGTTTTTCCTGTAGGGCCACGTGGGAGCAGCTTGACTACTACAGGGTAAGTTTGCTGAGCAAACCTACCTCATCTCATGCATTTGGGGCTGTGTTTATTCACAGGCAGGTGTTCAGGCCAGGTGTGGCACGGAGCTGACCTAGAGCCAGACCCATTCCGGCTCCGCATGCAGCACAGACTCAGCAACGTTCCTTTGGCTACTCACAAAATGGATTTCCTGGGACTGGATCTTGCCCAGCTGCCCACTGCTGCTTCAGACACTGCTTCTAGGGGAAGCTTAAAGATGGAAAAACTTCAAGATCATCTTGTCCAACTTCTGACATAAACAGGGCAGAAATCCCAAGCAGGAAGCCCTGCCTGGAGCCTGCTCTGACAGAACTAGCTAGAAGGAGAAACGGTGCCGGTTTTGCCCTCTCCTGCCCATAACGTATCACCAATGCTGCTCAAGGGGACTGAAAATTAAACAGAAAGAGGTTGGTTTTTTGAATGTATTTATTTCACTGATCAATTCAGGTAGTAAACATTATTAATAATAATAACAATAATCATTTAATAAAATGGATATGTTTTAAAAGGTTTCATTTTTCTTTGTTCACAATGACAAAATGTTCAAACAGAAATTTACAAAAAAATATATATTATAATAACCCAACAGATGGACAGGAAACAAAACACCTAGGAATGAAGCAGGGGGTGAGGAAGCTGCATGACAGCGGCAAGCCAGCGTTACAGCACAGCGGGGTTTGTGAGGAGCAGCAGGGAACGCCATCGCAGAGCACGAAGAGTGCGACCCCCCCTTTCTCTGGGGGGAGGCATGTGGGGAGGCAGCAAGGACTGCGCAGGCAGGACCAGCGCGGCAGCGGCACACAAGGTGCTCACGCCACAGCTCCCTCCCCACCAGGCACCAGGTCTCGGGCGTTACATGGACAGCCCTGGCTGCAGCCTGGCACAGCTCTGCGGAGCGGGACGCCACCGCTGCAGGGCTTGCTCAGCGGGGCAAAGCTTGGCAGAGGCACGGGAACGTGCCTGGGGGTGCGGGGTGGCATAGGAGGCTGTGGAGGGTTGCGTGAGGGGAGGTGTTAAATTACTTTCCTATTCGCTCTTCTCACGGCCAGAGCCAAACGGCCAAGCTACATTTGTTCAGGAGTCTCTTCTCTGCTTACTGTGCAGCTCAATGCAGCAGTACGAAACATCCCTCCCTTCATAAACAGATGCCACCTTCCAGGACCGAGTCTGAACCCCTGGTGCCCCCAAAAGTTGGTCTCTAATCCCTTTCCAGGCAGCCCCCAAGCTCTGGTGCTCCGGGCAGGGAGCGTCCCACATGGGATGGGATGTCGGCAGCGCCGCTGCCCCTCTCTAGAGGCTGGCGCTGGCGCCTCGCTCCGCCGCGCGTGTCTCTAAGCCCGCGTTCTGGCTAAACAGAGGCTCTGTACAGTGAATAACTGGAACCAGCCAACCTACTCACCACTGGGACAAGCCTTGATGCGGACTCCAAAGCCGCACGGGGGAATCTGACAAACGCAGCACCTAATAACAGAACTCGGGGCCTCGCTATCCCTGGCCAACACTGCGCTTCCTGCTCAGGGAGACCTACTGGGGACAGCCAGAGAGGGAGGAGAAGATATGAAGGGGGAAAGGGGACCGAGGAATCGGCTGGGAGTCAGAGGAGCAGAAGGGCCCAGCCCACGGCAGCACTCCCTGGAGCTGGAGGGAAGAGGCGAGTGTCTCTCCCTCCAGCAGCCCTGATCCCCTGCGAGCGCGGCAGTGCTGCTGGCGAGGCCTGCCCTGTCAGGCACATCACGCTCCGGGGCTCCGCTCTGGCTGGGCTGAAGTTAAAAATACTGCAGGAAGCAAGAACAGGACAGAAGCTGCTGCCCAAAGAGTGCTCTTATCGCTGCCCAGCAGATCCACCAGCCTTCCCAGCACTGAGACAGGAAGAGCCTCGGTCCGGGGAGGGGGAGAAGGGCTGAGTCCCAGGGGAAGGGCAGCGCAGCAAGTGCCAAGTCTGCCGGGCTGCGCTCAGCTCCGTGCAGCGACGCTCCTGCCCCTGCCGCAGTGACACAGCACCTGCCCGGACAGGCGGCTTGCAGAGCTCCGGGAGAAGCCCACAGAAACTGCCCCCCTCCCCAGGAGAAGCTCAGAGCCAGCAATGAGCTTGTGGGACAGCAAAGCCTGGGGCAGGGCACAGCTCTGCACTTGGGGTGGGATTTCAGCCCTCAGGCTTCTACCACCTCCAAACCAGTCCCAGCCCAGCACTCTGGCTGCCATGGGGCTTCTCAGAGCAGACACTGGAGGTACACTGCAGCTGGATGACCAGAGCCGAACCAGGAGATACCCTCACCCAGCTACTGCGGGGCCCTGGGGCTCCTCTGCCAACACCTCTGGCCTGCCCAGGGAGGAGATCATGGCAGGGAAGGCGCTCGCAGCCATCATCTCCTCCTTGCAGGCAACAGCCAACAACTCATCCTCTCTGCCAGAAAGACATAACTGAGAGCAGTCGAAGCCATGTTCTTCTAACTAACCTCGAGAGACTCGGTCCCTTGTTGCTCAGTGCAAAGATCCTGGAGTTTCTTGATAGTAAAAACAAACCAACCAACTTTAAAAAAAACCCTCAGAAAAACCCGAGTAGGAAACCAGTCAACCGTCGGGACCCCTGCGCAGGTCAGTGCACAGAGAGACCCCCAGCCCCAGCTGTCGGGGCCAGAGCTGGCCCCGGCGTGAGGAGCCTGAGCAGCGCGGGTCAAACTCACAGGAGGGTACGGCTGCCTTTACAATGCTTGTGCTGCCCCCGGACAGGGGAACGGGGAGGGGGGCACAGCACCTCAGTTGGGAGTAAACATTTACGTGCATTGACACAGATAGTCTTCAAGTTTGTACACCAGAGAAACCAGGACTTGAAATACCAGAGCATTCCCAAACAAGAGATTAGTACATAGGAAAGGGAGATCTTTTTCCTTTTTTTCTTTTTTAGGATGCCTTAGAGATTTCCCAGGCTACTTTCTTAAAAAAGAAAAAAGAAAAAAGAAAAGAAAGAGTAATTATTAAAAAAGAAATACACATCAGTAAACTGTTAAGTGAACAGCCTCCTCCACAATCCAGCTGACCGCAAAGCCAGCATGGCTGCTAATAAATTAGAGGGTGCGGGTGCAGCTCTTGCCCACAAGTCTCTATACAACGGGAAACCTTTTCTAAACATCCACAGCTCTTGCCAGGCCTCAGATGGTCACAGGGGATTCCCTCTGCCCTCCGAGTACCGGCCTCTCACTGATCCTGCATCTGCTGCTGCATCTTCTGCAGCATCTCTTGCATCCGCCGTAACTGCAGGAGACAGAGGAGAGAGAGTCAAGAAGGGACCTGCTGTGTCCGGGAGCGGGTGATCTGCACGGGGGCAGACAAAGGGGTCCCTCAGGGAGCAATAACTCCTGCCCGAGCACAGAGGCAGCGCTGTCTGGGGTGGAACGCAGCCACGTTTCCCTGACAAAGGAAGCCACAGCTTTCACACCCTGTCCACACCAGGAGCCCACGATGGTGGGAGGCAGGAGTGGGAAGCCCCAGGACAGCCTCTATGGGGCATTCCTTGAGAAACTCCTCAGATCCCAGCTCCAAAACCAAGGCGGCCCAGGCAGAAATGGGTCTCACCTCCTCATCCTTCATTTTGATCAGCTTCTCTGTCTCGGTGTCCGGTGTTGGGAGAGGCAGGATAGGAATCGGGCTTTCTATCCTGTTGTCCTGAGTCAGCTTGCTAGAGAGATGGAGAGAGGGAAGAAACGCAGTCAGTCGGGGCTCAGGCTGGCTGGCCTTGGTGCCACCGTGACGGCTGTCACTCACGATGGCAGACCTCCCAGCAGCGCGGCAGCACGCACCCAGACAAGTGGAGGGGCTGTGGGGCAACCTAGCCCCGAGGTGTGGGATGCACTTGGATGCAGAGTGAGACCAAAACCAATAAAAGTTTTCAAAACAGAAGCTGGCCAGTAGCTAACAGAGAAAACCCAAGCCGGGCTTACACTGACAGCAAACACAGAAAGGGCCGATGTTCCTGACCGCCTTTTCCAACTGCATTGCCAAGCTTAGCGGAGGCATTTACAGCCAATTCATCTGGTCTCTTTTGGCTCATCTCTGCATGTGCCTACACATATACGCAGCATCAACACAAACTACCAGCGTCCCTAAGGCACCACATGCTCACCATGGTGCTTTTTTTCCCCAGGAAGATAAAACCACAGGAGCAGTTTAATCGCTGCAAGTCTTACAACAACGCCTGCCCTCGCCCTGGGGGTGGGAGACGCGAGACCACAGGCACAGCTCAGCAGCGCTGTGATGGGGCCGGGGCTGCACGCGAGGGCAGGCACGGACGGCGGAAGGAGGTGACTCTCTTCCAAAAGTCAGGGGACCTCTCCTAGGTGAGGAGGGGGTGGTAGGGGGCAAAGACGCCTGCAATGAAACTGGGAATTCAGGATGCCACTTGCAGGCATTCACCACTTGGAGTCACCGTTGGCTTATTACAGAGTCAATTCCATGCCTGGAGCTTGGGATCTCCTCCCAAAACGTCCCTCTAGAGAAGGACCCACTGCTAGAAATGGCCACACTCTGGTTTTTCGAGACTTGTTCACTGGCAAGGAACTAGCCATGGCGTGAGACACAGTACCAAACTCGAGCTTTTCTTAAGCTGAGCAACTGCTTTTTCATTGTGCTCTTCTTTTAATAGATACATAGCCTACCTAAATAGCAGCTGTGACACTTCTCACAGATCTCTAGCATTTAACATAGTTATTTTTGGACTCCGTATTCTCACTGTTCAAAAAGACAGGCTCGTCGGCTATGCAAAAGCGCTGAGATACTCTGCGTGTGAACAGAATGTGCCAACCTGCACGTTTCCACGCATGCAGGACTGTCCCTTGGTGAAGCACAGCCGTTTCTGCTCTGCAACGTGGCAGCACAGAGCGACCCACCGAGCTCAGACAGGAAGCAAACAGGATGGTTTACAACAGATGAGCCAAGACCTACTCAAAACTAAAATTTGTCACCAGTATTTCAGTCATGGAAGGGAGAAGGAAAAAAAAGAGGTTTCAAATGAGAAGCCCGTGAGTGTTCCCTCTTCTATTTTCTGAGCATTGTGACTAAAACCACAGAGAATCAAATGCAATGGGAAGACAATGCAGAGAAATCTTTGGAGATTCGTTATAAGTCTTGATAATTGCCTGGGCTCTGTTGTCTGAGAAACAGCAGCATCCCAAGGGCCATGCTGTCATTCAGACAGAAGTGCAGAATGCCTTGCTCTTTGGCAATGCACACAGCTATCACCCACCAGAGAGACAGTTTATCCCCTGTTTCGTTAGGCTGGCTGTATTTCACGCCGTGCTGGGAACAGCTCTTCAGAAGAATCTCCAGGCCTGTTTCCCAAGAGCTCAGACAGGACCACAGATTCCCAGAAGCACCCCCACCATGGGTTCAGGCTGTGGGAGACACGCTTGGATTTTTTACTTCCCAGTAGAAATTTTACTGTTTGTCAGTATTTTACTAATTTACTATTGTATTTTACTTCCCAGTGCCATTCCCCAGGCTGCAGCCCAGCACGTCCCCAGCAGACCCACAGCCTCCTGACCGACGAGCCGTTCTGAGAGCAAGCCCAGCTCCGCAGGGAGTGCCAGCCCTGCTACCTCCCGCCGAAGCGGTGGGGACCCACCTGGTCATTTGCTGGATGCATTGAGCTCGGTAGTTCTCATAGTGAACATCGCAAGTGACATCCTTCAGGTCGTGCATGTGTGTCCGGATCAGCATGTTCCGCAGCTTCACAAAGTCGCAGTGTGCCTGGTTTTCCACTGTGGAAGCAACAACAGCAGAGTGCTTGGATGTCACACCTCACCAGCCCTCCCCAGGGAGCCCCTTCTCATCTTCCGACTCCCAGGCTGGACTAAAACTCCCCCCAGGGCTCCTTCCTCATCTTCCTCTCACTCTCCCTTGCCCTCTGTTCCCAGGATTTTGGGGTTTTTTTTGTGGGGTAAGAGGATTAAGCAAGCATGTACAGCAGAGCCTTGAAAGAGGACGCTGCTTCCAGGTGCATGGGATGTTGTTGTTGTAACCACAGTGAGCGCAGTGTAACTGCAGTGAGCAGTGAGTGCTGAAGGCAAACTGCTCATCTCCTCAGAATTTAGGACTGATCAAAAGGCCCCTGTAGGCAAAATCAGCCCCTGAGGGGCAAAGCTAGAGAAGGCAATGGTCTGGAGAGCTGGAAGAGCTGCTGTTGGCAGGGGGAGCCTGGCTCCCGGCTGTGCTGTGGGACGCTGCAGGGAAACGCCGTGCTCAGCAGCAGTGTGCTTGCCATGGCACTCGCCATTTACCTCTCTGCAGGGCCAGGGGAAGCCATCCGTGTCAGGCTCAGCGTTCCACAAAGCTGATCCCCCTGCCAAATGCCAGCGCCCTGACAGGCACAACCCCTCCAGAGCCAGGGAGAGCGCAGAGCCGGCAGCCCAAGCAGCCGCAGCAGCCCGCAGGTGCACACACAGGCTTTGGAGATCTACAGCTGCAAGACCTTGAAGCAACGTGCCAGCGAGGGAGAGTCAGCAATGGCAGCAAAAGCCACTCCAGGGTTATTCTGCCTACGGGCTTCATGACATTTCTCCCTTCAGTAAGGAAGATAGAGAAAAGCACATTGTGCATCAGCACAGCTTCCAGCCCAGCAACTCCAGCACATACAGGAGCGGCAGCAAAGAAAGAGGGAGCGCAGGACGGTTTACGATTCCGTTTGGCTAAGGGCAAGGGCTTCTCCCCGGAAACTCCACTGGCAATGCCCAGCTTCTCTCCTCACGCATTAAAGCCCAGGCGTTCTTCCGTTCACACTGGAGCCTCTCTTCTTCAGTCTGCCATGGCTTCACAAGCAGGGTGATTGCTACAGCCCCGTAACAGACCTGAGCCGGTCCCAGTGCCCCTGTCTCTACCCTGCCTTGTCCCTGTCACGTGCCAGAGGTGGCACAGTCAGTGGCAGCTGTGCCGAGGTCAGCTCCCCCCTGCCTGCCCTGCTGCAAGTGCCTGCCCATCCCTCCCCACCCCTGCCTGCCCCTCGCTCCCAGTGCCGCTCCCCGGCCTCGCGCTTACCTTCCACAATGCCCCAGGGGTAGAGCCGGCCACGGACTCGCTGGCCTTTCGCCTCCACCACCGTGTTACTGCCGATGACGGCAAAGGGAGCGCTCTCCTGGAATGAGAGACACCGCTGAGCCCAACTCAGCCCAGTGCTCCCCACGGACCCCTCCTCTGAGCGCTAAGCTCAAGCGGAGCCGAACAGGAGGAGAAGGTGCTGGGAGGAACGGCACAGAGACATCCACACGTGCCACAGCACAGGACACCACACAGCTGCAGAGAAAAGCTCAAGGCTCTGGGATCCGCAGGCAGCCTAATTCCCGGCCTGACCTTCCCAGCTGTCCTGAGGGAAGCTGTGTCTCTGCAAGTGCCCGCATCCCGTCTTTGAGGGAAACGCCATGAGGAAGCCAGAGCAGGAGGCTGGGACAGCAAGCAAGGAGCACAACGTAGGCCAAGAGCTTGTCCAGGGAGGGATGCAGAGGCTGTGCTCCTCCCTGCTCAGAATGGAGTCACAGCCCATCGCACCTCTCTGGCAGCCGACACAAGGCAGAGCTGGCTCCGGGGGCCTCCAGCCAGCCTGTATGACCATGTTGTCTCCCCCCACGCAGCTCACGCGTCACAGCAGTGCCTTATCGCCCCCCAATCGCCCCTCCTTGCCGACAGCATCACTTAGAAACAGGTGCTTACAAATGCTCCACAACCCAGCCTCCCTCTTAAACGTACTCGCTGGAGTGGGCCGAGGGAAGATTGACACTGCCTGGTGGCAGAGCAGAAGTGCCACCTCTTCACACCACGCTTGACTTTGTGGCACCAGCAGGGACATCAGCACCTTCTCCAGGCCACCCACCACGTGAGCCAACACAGGCTGTCCCCTGGGTGTCCCCAGCACAGGTCTTTGGCACACATGGGGCAGCTCTGGCTCCTGCTGGAGCAACCAACACGAGCCAGACTTCCCAGTGTCCTGCTGAGCAGGTTCCTCACCTTCAGCTCTCTGTCCTGCTGCTTGAACTCCTCATCTTCGTCAGAGTCACACTCAGGGAACTGGTACACTTTAATGCCAAATTTGTCAATCTCTTCCCGGATCTGTGTCCACACAGGACAAAAACAAAAGGATGCAACACTGAACAATACAGAAATGCTGGGTTTACTCCCCATTTGTGCTGCCATGGGTTTGCTATAGCCTCCATGATGAAACGATTCAACGTTCCTTCTAGAGGTGGCCTCCCTGCAGACACCGCTGCCCTCCTCACAGCCCAGCGCTGCTGCAGCTGGATTTGCAGGTACTGCATGTGTATATACACGCAAGAGACATATTGCACAGAACTCCCCCCTGTGCTCAGCCCAGCCCTGCGCCACACCAGGTACGCCCCTGCGGAGACGGAGCACCTCACCCTCTCTTTCAGCTTCCGGATCTCGGAGGGGATCAGGCAGTCGGCTTTGGCAATCAGGGGCACAATGTTGACCTTCTCATGCAGAGCCTTCATGAACTCAATGTCCACAGGCCTCAGTCTGCAGCAGGGAGGAGGAGGGAGACGGTTAGCGAGGACTCGCTGGGCAGCTGCCCCTCCAGCCTCTCCCACCCACCAGGGGAGGGGAAAAGGGGTCTCCACTGTTCCAGGAGCCTGGGGCAGCCCGGGGACAGCCCCCGGCCAGGGCTGCGTCTTCAGGAAAGCTGCCTGGGATTTGAGCTGATGAACGTCTCCCACGGGCACAGGCTGTGTGTTTGCCCCCCTGCAGGCCAAACGCCGCCCAGGCCAGGGCCCGGCGCCTCTCTCCGGCCGCCCTGTGCTGCAGGCAGCCGACATGGCCCCGCCGGCTGCCCCGGGCACCAGCCAGCAAGGGGCAGGCACCAAAGGCAGCTTAAAACTCCCGTTCCTACCCATCAGTCAGGCTTAGCTAGACAGGAAGACACAAGTCTGCAAGGCGTTATTTCTCCCGATTTCCAAAAGAGGCTGTAAGGCCCGAGGGAGATGCGCTCTGCCCGACCACGGGCAGCCTGCCGTGCCGGCGAGGGGAGGGAGGTGTGTGACGCTCAGCCGAGGGAGAGCATCCAGATGGCTCTTCTGTGCCGACAAGCGGCTCCAGGGCAATCCTGGGGCACAAGGGTCTTCCCTCCGGACTGACTCATGCCCCGGCCCCGGAGGGGGGCTCTCACCCGTGCCCGAAGGGTGAGATGAAGTAGAGGCAGCAGTGCACTCGGTTGTCCTGGATGTTCTTCCGGTTCAGGCCACTCTCATCACGGAAATACTGTTCAAACTGCTGGTCGATGTAGTCGGTGATGGGCTTCCAGCTGGGAAGGGCAATTCAACCAAAACAAAATCATGTGTTTAACAGGACAGTATCTCCTAGGGGCTATGAGGCAGCATCACCCCCTTCCCACTGCCAGACCCCGTTCCTGTGAAGCACCACAGAGAACAGACATGGCCAAGGGCTGGGAGGAAGGCAGCGATGACCGGCTCACCACTCAGTGTTGTTAACAGCATCTCCAAAGCCTGGTGTGTCCACTATGGTCAGCTTCAGCTTGACACCCTTCTCCTCAATGTCCACCGTGTGCTTGACGATCTCCACTGTCTGGCTGATTCTCTCTTTGAACAGGAATACGGGAGTTAAAGCCAGGCAGTAACGCTGGAGATCCCCGCTCACACCCACGGCAAGCTGGCTTCCTCCTTATCACCGAGCACAGGGACTAACATGGGCTTCAGAAAACCCTGATCATCCTCTAAGGAGCCTCAAGGGAGTGGTACTGTGGGAGGCCAGCAGCAGGCGGACAGACTGGGAGAAGATACACCAACCTCTGAAGCGCTTGTAGCCCAACTGTTTGGAACACTTGTCCACTCATTTGGTGACGGGAAACCCTCCCACACTCCAGCACCCACAAACAAAAGGCAAATCTCAACATCTCAACCCAATGGGCTGGTGCTGCTCTGCAGCCTCGCCTCCCCTTACAGGACAGAGGACCCCACAGCCAAACCCTTCTTGCTGGAACAGCAGCGCCTCTGCAGCCGGGAAAGGAGAGCGGAGAGCAAACAGGGCTGGGATCCAGCAAGGCTGCAGCTGCTGCTGAAGCACGGAACTTAGTCCTTAGGACAGTCTAGATCCACAGGCACAAGAACCGTTCACCCCCTTTTGTCCCCAACTTACCCTCTGCGTTGAGGAGCTTCCTGTCTTTGTAGAGGTCTGTCAGGAACAGGCTATTCACCAGCGTGGATTTGCCCAGACCCGACTCTCCTAATTGACAGAGCGCAAAGGGGAGGAGGGAAAAGCAAGCAACATGACCCACTAATTGACTTACAAATGAAACTCTGAACAAGGCTTTGAATCGTGAGCCAGAGGAAGTGAGAGAGATGAGCTGTCAGAAGCTGTTTATGGGCATTACATTTTTCCAGCAGTGGGAGGACTTTTGCTGCAAGATGTCTCAATCCTTGTTCAAATGTGATTTCCCAGCTCCTCCATCCTCCCTCCCCTCGCCTTCCCTCGGTCCCCGGCTGGCCCTGCCATCACCATCCAGACCAGCCACCCTGTCGGAGGAGAGGCTCCTTTCGGTGCTTGCTCGAGCCGGCTGTGAGTGGTCAGGGACAGCCGTTCCTCCTGGGGAAACAGTGTGACTGCAACACAGGCTGGGGACCAAAGCAAGGTCTGAGACAAGGGCCAGAACAGAGCGAGGGGAGGATCCAGGTGCTAAGGGAGCACCTAAGGGAAGTGAGGAGAGTTGGTCCCCTCCACACACCCACCATGCGGCCATCTCCACCCATCAGCAGTCTCACCTGCGACCATCAGGGTGAAGTCAAAACCCTTCTTCACGGATTTCCGGTGGACCTGGTTCGGCAGAGTGGCAAAGCCCACGTACTGCTTCTCATGGTCCTGCAGGGCAGAGGTGGAGAGGAGCAGGTCAGGATGTGCCATCCCTCCTGCTTGAGCCTCACGCAGCAACAGAGAGCTGGACTCTAGCAGCCCCTGAGGCAGAGCCAAGGGGTGGAGGAGAGCTTGGTCCCTGCCCTGGCAGTGGTGTAGGGCAGGGCAGGGACATCCTCTAGGCGCAGGGACTTCCGCCCTTCCCGCAGGTGGGCACGGAGAGCCACCTCCTCCCAGTCACAGCCCTGCTTGGCTGCTCTCTCCAGCCAGCGTGGCAGTTCATGGCAGCCGCCCAGCACGGAGAGCAGAAGGGAAGAGGCACATCCCACTGCTCCTACCAGAGAGCACATCTGGGGCTGCTACCAACACATAACCTTCCCAACTCTTTGCTCCTCCTGCACAGTCACAGGCTCCCTTGACAGAACCGTCACCAAAGTCACCTCCCTCCAGGTCTTTCAGAGCCATTTCTGCATCTCTCCCTCCAGAGGCGCATGCGGTACATGAAGGGTAGCGCTCTGTAATTCGCACACCAGGGCTGGCGGTGTCCCGAGCCGTGGCTAGAGGAAGGCAGAGTGGTTTGGCTTCTGTTTGACCTGAGACAGGATTATTTCTTGCTGTGTCACAGCCACTCCTGGCTGCGTAAGAGGAAATCCTGAATAATCTCTGCTGTTATTTCTGAAGAGACGGAAGTCCAAGGAGCACGGGAAGCAGGAAGATGCAAAGGTATTGAGAACACAGGTGAGATGCTTTTGGTGAGGGCACTACTGGAGCATTACCTACTGCTTAACGACCCCCCGGCACAGCCTGCCGTCACCAAGTGCTCTCTTACCACCTAAGAGCCGCAGCCACCCCGCAAGCGTGGCACACGCTCCCTACAAGCGCACTAAGTGCGCACAAGGAGCGACACAGCAGTGGTGTTTCACAAGCACATGGCGTGCATCCCGCAGCAAACACCCAGCCTGTGCTGCGGCCCGGGGACATGCACCCTGCTTGTGCGGGGTACGTCCCGAAAGGCAAACGTGGCTGGTCCGCGGGATTCACAGACCAGCTCCAGCTACTGCCCTTGGGCTGGGCCCGGCACACGGTCCGGTGCTGACAGCTCGGGCAGCTGCGGGGGACTGTGGGCCACAGCCCAGCCACTCCATCCATCCATGCTCCAGCTGAGCGTCCCTGGGCCTTCACAGCCCGCACCCCACGGCAACGCATTCCCCTCCCCAGGCCCCATGGCAGAGGGCGGGTGGGCACGGGCCCACCCAGACACCTCCCTTCTCACACACTTTCCAAGCTAGACCCAAGGAGAAGCAGCCGTTCACAAATGCCTGAGCTAGAGACATCACAGCCTCTGCTTTTCAACATCACTTAAGATAAACATACCCCTGGGATTTACACCACAGGCAAATCCAGAGCCAGGAGTTCCTCAAAACCAGCCCCAGTTCCCACCCGGCCACGGATGCCTTCAAGCATAGGGCTGTCCTCACCCCCAGCTCTCCAGCACGGGTTCTCCAGGCACAGCAAAGACAAGGTCTGCTCCTAAGCGTAACTGTCTCCACTCCTGGGCACACACTTGGAGAAACACAAGTTACGAGCCAGTGTGTCAAGCTTAGAGCAATGCTGGCTGGCACCTAGTTCCGCACTGCTGGTGGGGAATGCAGCTCCCGAGCAGCCCTCGACAGCCGCTGGTGTGTGTTCACATGCGTGAGCACCCTCGGGCACCCCTGGCCAGGCAGACTGCAAAGTCCCCATGGGGACATACAGCAGGGAGGCCACGGAACGTCCTCCTCTCAATTTGTGGCTGCTCTGGAGCTGCCCATTCAGACAGGACAGACGTGGCTGATGGCCATCATGGCCCACGGACTCTGTTCTTTAGCACGGTCACTGCCTTCTAGAAATTTAGCTTCTGGTTTTGTCTCAGACTTGGTCACTTTAACCCTGACAGACAGAGTGACCGTGGGCTCTGGTCTCCCTCACCTCACCCCACCCCCTTGCTGACATGGCTGAAGCAACGCTGCTACCACCCCCCAGTCCAGAAAGGCAGGAAGGGACAGAGCAAATGAAAATAGAGAATTGGGGAGAATTAGAGAACACCCAAAATGCTACTGGAAGCTCTAATGGCTGAGCTAAAAGGCAGCCCAAAGCAGTGGTGCAGCGAGCAGCAGCCAGAACCCAGGGGGAAAAGGGACACAGCTCTCACGAGCGGCACGTGGCAAAGCAATGCCTGCCTGGGGGACACTGCGAACTGCCACCCAAAAGGCTCAGTAAAGGGTAAACACGAGGTGTGCAAAGCAGAGCAAGAAATGCGAAAATAGCAAGATCAGGGAAACAACAGAAAAAGGGCCACTTCCAGCCTGTCTCCCTTGGTGCCAGGGCTGCCTCCTGGCTGCTTTGCTTCCCGGTGAAACCCGTCCATGAACACAACCGAAGTGCACACGTAACAGCCTGCGCCTCACGGCACAAGGACCAGCGCTGCTCAGCAAGCGGCACAAATACACAACATCCCTCCCCTTCAGCTCCTCATACTGCCAGGCTCTGGGCCGGAGCAGGAAGAGACCTGCCCCAGTCTTTACCAGAGTTTGGAAAGACAACAAGCACCTGCTCTCTCCAGTGACTTGACATGTGAAATAGTACCAGTAACACACTAATAAAACCATAGTTGAGGCTCAGGGTGTGTTTCACTTATTTTCTTTGTTTTCTAACCTAGATGACTAGGTTAGAAAATGACTAAGGGCTGACAGTGGAGACACCAGCGAGCTGAGCTCTGGTGCAACTCTGCTTACTTCAGCCAAGTGTAACTGGCTGAACTTGATCTCTTGTTTCTGTTCAGCCCAACCAAGAAAGCGTGGATTTACTGTACCTCTGGTTACCTCCCCATAGCTCGGTGGAACCACAGCATTTGAAATGAGCAAATCCCGGCTGGCGCAGGACACTGCCCTTTCCCATGGCTCACACGGTCATTTCCCTCGCAGCTGAGAGGAAGGTCAGCACTGAGTGCCACACCAAGAGAAGAGCTGATCTCGCAGTGGGAGGCAACCAGAGTCACAAGGGGAAAAGCTCTGTCCCCAGCTGTGCCTCCCTCCGACACTCCGCAGAACCCTGCCGGCAGCCAGAGGCCAGCCTGTCTGCCAAGGGTGAAGGCAAGAGACGCAGGGAAAGCTGTGGGGACTGATCCCCTTCTTCTAATGGCCTTCTCTCAGGAACAACAGTGTGGTCCCTGCACCACGGTCAGCCTAGACCCACAGTTCCTCATCTTGGCTTTGAGGCAGCCAACGTGTGCTCCCATCCCAGCCACGTCTGGACACCGCAACAGGCATGTGCCACCGTCTCTACTAGTGCCAACATCAAGATCGCGCTTAAGGAGCCCAAGTGGCCTCCTGAGGCTGGTGTTTGCCCTGCCTAAAGCTCTACACCACTCACCATCTTTGTTAGGACCCAACACGGACACTCTGCAGAGCAGCTATGCATGGGATGGAGAGCACTGAAGTAGGGCTAGAGGGCTGCGAGGGCTACTGAAGGAGGCAGGTGGCTTTCTGGGTTGTGAAAAGCTAAAATCCATTAAATAGGTGACAGACTTGGACTGCGGGGACCGAGGGAGTTCCTGGAGACATCACAGCCCCCTCTGCATGTTCCCGATCCTCACAAGCCAGCTCCCATCAAGCTGACACAGGCTGGGACAGCCGGTCGCTGAACTGTGCTTCCCTCGGCAGCCCCAGCTGTCGGCAAAGGCCCCGGCCAGCCGAGCCAGCGGCGCTCTGGCAGGGGGAGCCCCTCTCCCCACGGCCTCCTCCACGTGCTGCCTTTGTCCCCGCTGCCCTCCTGCTCTCACGCGCCTGGGAACGTGCCCCTCACACCACAGCTGAGGCGACCGAGAGATGTGGTGGACTTTTGGGGCTCTCTTACAAACCAAAGCGCTCCAGGCCAAGCAAAACGTGTCTGTGCTCTCTCGGCACATGCTCACTGGTTCCTCGGGCGTCACAGCAACACGCTGCGTGCTCACATCCACCACCACCCGGCTGAGGTGGCCAAGGCTCTCCCTGGGAGTTCAAGCCAAGGAACAAAGCACTGGTGGGTTCAAGTCCTGTTCCGGTCAGGAGTAGAAACATTCAGGATCCATTGCACAGAGGAGAAGCCATCCCCGGTCACCGAGGTGCCCACAGGGCTGTCTGTACCTCCGAGGCAGGGTACACAGCACGGCATCCGTGGCTCCTGCTGTTCCTGATTCCCTCCTCACCTCCCTGCCAGACGTGCTGTTTAAACCACACCAAATCTCGTGTGACTTCACCATTCAGCCTGGGGATAAGTGGGGCCTTGCTGCCTATTGTCAAAAGGGCTAAAATGAAACACCATGGGACCACAGAAAATTGGAAGAACAGCCCCTACCCCAGGTCTGGAGCAAACCCCAGAAACGCTGGCGCTTGTGCCTCTGCTGCTGCCTCTTCAGGGGAGCCCCTCTGGGTGTTACCGCCTCCAGGGCGAGCCATCCAGCTCCCTCCTGGGCAGCCTTGCTCCAGCTATTCCCCTCTGGCCAGGCAGGGCCGCCACATCCGCGTCTGCCGAACCAGCACAGCGCTGCCCCAGAGGAGAAGCAGACCCTCCACTTCCTTTTGTTGCCACAAAGCTGCGTAAATTCGTAACGCAAACAGCCCCCAGGGCATCTCCCGTGTACACGTTGCCTCGGGCCTGGGGCCGAGCACGGGAGCATCACCAAAACCACTCACCCCCAGCACTCGCTGCCGCAGAAAGACAAGGGGGTAGCAAAGCCCAGCGTCAACATGATGACACAAACCAGACTGCGTCTGGGCACACACGCAGCACCAACTCCTGCCCTGAGCCCCGCCACGCGCACGCACGCCATTCACAGGAGGAATCACTGCACCAAATAACCACACAAAAATATGTCACGCATCTCCCAGCTGTCCAACGCGCCCCTCCGCCCTGCTCCTGCTGCTCCCCTCCCTTCTGTCCCCACCATCGCCCCCTTACCAGCGTCCTTCCGCTCCTCTGCTCCTCAGAGCTCTGCTCTGGTGCTGCGCACGTCTGCTCGGGCACCATCCTCCCCCCTCCTGTCCCTGCTGCTCCCCGGCTCGCACGGCGCTATAAATACATCCCGTACCTTCAGCTTGGCCGGGTGGCTTCGCTGTGCCTGCGTCCGCGGAGAAAGCAGCCGCTCCACTAACCGCTCCTGAATAATGATCGAATCCATAACCGCGGCCGGCAGGACGGACAGCCACTGTGGGCCAAGGAAAAAAACCCCAACCCATGTGTTCCCTCCCAGCCTTCGCTAAATCCATGCGGCAGCCCCCCGCCTACGCATGCACACACACGCAGGGCTGGCTCAGCTCGCCTCGGCGCGGCGGCAAGGCGAGGCGAGCGGCAGAGGCGAGGAGGAGAGAGGAGAGGCGAGCGGCTCCCACGGCAGCTGCCCGGGATTTCCTGCCTGTGCCGCGGGAGGAGCCTGCCGGCAAGGACAGGACAAAAGCCACCGCGGCCGCAATGTCTCTCGCTCCGCCAGCGTCCCGCGGGGAGGCTGTGCACGTACCGGATGCCGTCCCAGCCACGGGTCTGACTCCTTTTATCAGATGGGCTTATTCAGCCGGAGGCTTTCTTAAATATCCTGACTGATGCAGGTGAGACAAAGGTCTGCTGCAATGAAACCTGCTCTTGGCAAAAATGGGCTGCTTCTGGTTGGGAATGCGAAGGTCTAAAGGATCTGGAAAGCTCCCCAAAAACTGGGTCCAAACTCAACCCCCAGCTCCTGGTCCTGGTTAACGTGGATCTGCCTCCACGTGGTGCTGGTCCATGTGTTGCTCAGCGCAGGCTAAACTGCAGCCTCGTCTCTGAATCCAGCCGGAGCAGCAGCTGATGTGTGCGGGACCTTACAGCAACCATTTAAGCTTTGAAGACATTTCAAAATAAAGAAGTATCTGTGTGTTTGTTCAGCACAAGTACCCAGCCCAGCAACGGCCTAGCACATACAGAAAACTCATTCAAACCTCAAGTTTGGATTCTGAACCCACGTGTAAGACCTGCTTTCCGGCTTTTCTATGCAGCCATAGAAACTGAACAGGGATTTATCTGCAACAGACACAAACTGATAATCTCACATAATGACCGTGATCCCAGAAACCGGAGGGTTAATATCACCGCACATATGGTAAAGTCACACCAGACGGAAACACTGGCGGTGCCGGAGGAACCTGCTACTTGCTGCACGGGTTCCTGAGCAGCTTCTGCTCGCAAGCGGGGAAGGACGCAGCCTGCCGCCACGCTCCTGCCTTGCTCCCAGCCAGAGCTCCCGCTGCTTCTCTGGGAAACACAGGCCTCTGGCAGCGGCTCCAGAGAGCACCCCGTCAGCGGGGTCTGCCCTGGTCACCTCAGGCCACAACCCAGGGCCTCCACCGTGCGCTCCGAGCGTGGCAGACACCAGGTTCTGCTAAAAGGTACCAAGTTACTGCAAGGTCTCCAGCAGCCTGAAGTCTGTGGGCAGCTGTGAGAGTGGAAATGTCTTAGAACCACACCATGTGCTGAAAAAAAAGGAAAGAAGGAAAAAGAAGAACAGTGTTTTATCTATGGTGCCATCCTGCAAGCTGAGGGAAGGCGACCTCAGAAGACGCAGGCACGTGGTCCTAAAGGCTGAGAAAAATAAATGGAGAACTGGGAAACACTCCCAGAGCACAAAAACTCCAGCCACACGGCAGCTGTCATATCACGTGCATGAAGCCCTGTTCCAAAGCACCCTGCTCTGCCAGCAGCATCCTTAAGCTACACAACTGGGGTTCGTTCCCAACCATTTCTGCATTTAACAGTCAAGCAGAAGGCCTGGAGTGAGATCCAGGTGTGACACGAATGGTCATCTCTCAGAAGACGTCCCCATTAGGCAACTCTTCCCACCCTTTGCAGCACTGCTCCACTCCTCAGGGAGAGGGTAATCCTGCAATGTTCTCCCAGCCCAGGAGTGGCTCAGGCCATGCTCATGACACTGTGGTTTTTTCCCTCTTAAATTCATGATATTTAATCCTTGCTTTCCTGACTGGAGGACTCCACCACTGGGGTCTGCAGATTGTACGTGACTGAGGAGCAATGAAGATATCCCATTGTCTGCACTGGGCAGACCAAAGATGCATCCAAACTTGCTTGAGATAACACAGAGGTTTCACCAGTCCCTCCACGCCATAAACCCCAATAGCTGCAAGCGAACCCTCTCCAACCCCATGAATTCTCATGGCTTGGTAAACCCTCGTCTGGGGACCACAGGCCACGTGGCCACCAACCATAAGCATCTTCCATGGGTACATGGAGACATGCCGTGTCGCCATGAGCCCACTGCACCAAATCAGAGCATTCTTCTGAGCTGGGATCACAGACTAAGTCAACAATGATTTGGTTGCAACAAAACCACAGTGCTGTTCATGGCCCCAGGAGCCTTGCTGACAGCGCAGAGAGGAACAAGGAGCTACTATCCTGAGCGCCTCGAGCTCTCACTCATCACACTCGCTCTCAGGACTGGCAGCCACGGAGGAACTCTGGCCAGGAGGCCACGCCAGGGAATGCAGAGAGCAGATTAGGAAAAGAAACCATAAGGGTGGGGCTTGGCTACAGAGAGCATCCTAGGGCTGCGTGTCCAATGCTACAGCTTTCAAAATGGTGAAGGAGGGTCAGCTGGTGCCACACTCAGCCTCCTCTGCCTCTCCTACAGATGCGGCGGTGTTGAGCACTTGCTTGCTGACAACGGAGCCAGGGCAGCGCCAAAGCGCACGCCCATCCTTCTGCAACCTCCCTCTCCTTCGGCCTGAACAGCCGGCTCGGGGCGAGCGCAGCCTCGAGGGCCGCTCCAGGCAGGGGACGCAGCACGCGTGGGAAGAGCTGTGGCTGTGCACCACCAGCGACAGAAGGACGGCCTACTTTTCCCTTTGTTAGAGGGGATTTCTAGCCCGCAGCGCTGAAGATGGGCTCTGAGAAAAGGAGAGAAAACACATTATTTCATGTATTTCGATGTGAACTCACAGAAAGGAAGATTCCCCCCTGGGCAGCTGGCTGGAGCGCAGAAACGCTCCCCGGGAGCAGCCCATCAGCCGCGCGAGGGCGGGTGGGGGCCAAGCCCCAGGCTGCACCCCACAGCGCCAGCCCAGGCTCCGAGGAACAAGCAGCTGTGCTTCACCCACCGCCCTAATTGAAGGCAGACGCAGGGCTGCGCTATCACACAGTCATCGCAGCTGGAAGCGATACACCCATTTAAGAAAAACAGCCAGCGCTCAGGACCTGGCAGTGGTGACGGCAGAGCTCAGCCACACGGAGCTGCGTGCAGTGGGGGCTGCGAACACAAGCAGTGAGGAGCAGAAACAACAGGAGGATGAGCGAGGAGAGGCCAGCACAGGTCAGACTTGGGGATGGGGGCAGGGAGAGGAAATTTTGTCCCTGGCTAAATTCACACCATCCTGGCCAGGCTCCAGCCACAACAACCAGAGCCCCACGCACCTTCCTCCCGGCAGCCCCCAGCTCCCACCGAAGTAGGGCTTGTTCCTTGGCAGCCCCTACACTTGGCCAGGAGGGTCAGCCCTGAGCAGCCAAGATAATACAGGTGGGAGCCAGATCCAGAGGTGCGGGTGTGAAGAGCCGTCCCCCACATCAACCAGAGCAGGCGGGGACGGGGAGCGAGGGGAAGCAGCACGGCGCAGGGAGACAGCGCCCAGCCAGCTCGGAGGAGAGGTCCCCACCCGCAGGGGACCTGGGTTCTGGCAGAGATGCTACGGGCTGAGGACTGCAGTGCTCAGGCTCCATCCGTGGTGAACACCCAGCAGCGTGTCACGGAAAGAAAATTGTCAGCATGGTCCAGACGGACACTCTGGAGCAGCACAGAGCCCTCAGGGACGCACCTGGCCGGCACGGACTGCGCAGAGGACTGGTGATGTCCTGCACATCCGTGCCTCAGCAACGTCAGCATGGTCACGTCCGAGCAGCATTTATGTTTTTTCCTCTGTAGCAAAGTTATTTTCAGAATTCCCCACAAAAGGGAAATTCGGTTCCTGGCTACGTTCTACGGGGCCGGGAAGGGCGCTTCCAGTGGAGCTGTTTGTTCAAGTCGAACGGGAGCAGCCGCAGGCAGCAAACCCATTCCCAGCTTGGACCAGGGCAATGGAGGCTGAGGAGCTGCGGATGCCTCCGCTGTGGGTGCACAGCTTGGCAGCTCCATGGCTTGGTTCCCACCCTCCCCTTATGCGGCCTGCCTCCTCTCCCACTGCGTGGAACGTCGGTGCTGATTCCAGACTTGGGAATCTCATGGGTGTCACAAGATTTGGACTCCACTGCTCTGTCACCAGCAGAGCTGCACACTCATCCTGATATTCCTGCTGACCTGACCCGAGAGAAAATGCCTTGCTGATCTACATTCTGATGATAAATTTAACCTTGAGCTTGCAAGCGAGGCTCTATGTGAGTGGTTACTGGGAGTATCGGAGCCCTGACACTTTGTCCAGGCTTCAGCCTTTGATGCTCAGGGAAAAGCAAGAAACCAGACCGGCACTGCAGAAATCCCAAAACACTGGGTTAATCTCCGGTACATACAGTGCCACAAGCGCAATCAACACAGCAACCAGATCTCATGTCTCTTCTTTTACCTACCCTGCAGGTCAAGCTTTAATTTCTGCTCAAGGATCACTGCTGCTTTGTCACATAATCCCTCCAGAAATCTATCAAATTCCATTTAAAAGGTATTTGTTCTCCCTGCTTCTACTTGAAGTATCCCATGCTTCCCAAGAAGCACCGTGTGACTCGCAATGCCTCCACTTCCAGGTCTGAAAAAGGACCATAAATTGCCTCCTGCTTGTTTAAACTCGTGACTCCCTCTGGAGCAAGTTCACAGCTCTTGTCACACCCAGCTCCTCTGCTCCTCGCTGAGGGTAATCTGCAAAATGTAAGATCGGGCAGAGATGGAGCTGGCTGGAACTCTTCCGTGAAACGCTCGCTTGCTCTCCCCTCGCAGAGGCACGGGAGGAGCCACTTCCAGCCGGTGTGTCCCTGGTGCGGTTCCCACACGTTCCACGCGAGGGAGAAGCCGGCCCGCAGGGAGCGGGTCCCGCGGGGGCCGGGGCTCAGGGTGCGACAAGGGAGCTCCCCCAGCAGCTCCCCCCGACCAGGGCCAGGCAGAAATAACACCCCAGCCCTCCCTGCTTCCGCCTCCCGAAGGGTCGCAGGCGCTGGCACCGCTGATTGTGAGCACATTCAAAACCTCAGCAAAGGGCAGAGCTTTCCAAATTTAGCCTGCTGAGATGGGAGGAGAAGCCAGGCGGCGCAGGAAGGTCTGCAGCAGCCTCTCAGCACCACCACTGCTCAGCTTTCCCTCCGCTTCATCCTCCAGCTCTGCAGCACAAATCGGGCTTAACCAGATTCCCTGCCTCTCATCCCAAAGCCACAGCCGGGAAAACTAGTGAGAGGCAGAGCAGAGCCCTGCCAGCCCCGGGAAGCCGGGAACAGGAACGTCTAGGAGACAAACAGGTACACATTGCTCCATGGCATGGAAACTGGCTGGGCTGGGAGCCCTTTGGAGGGAGAGGGTGGAAAATAATGGTGATTTATCCTCAGAAATGGAAGGGCACTGCTTCTCCAGCTCTCAGGTTCTCCATCCAAACGACAAGAGCATCAGCAGTTTTGGAAGCTCTTGATGCACATTAACATACATGAACAGAAAGAGGCTGGGGACAGCATCCTACAGAAGGTCCACTTTAAAGTTATAGGTAGTGGTCCTAATCCTGCGATCCTTACTCACTGAGTAGTCCCATTGAAATAGAGACGACTGCTCACGTGAGTAAGGGATGCAGGATCAGGCCTGTCTACCAAAGAGGCTGCATCCTGAACCGGAGAGGACACCACGGCCTCGGAGCATCCTGAGACACTCAGCCTGGTCCAGCGGGGGCTGGTCCAGCGGGGGCTGGTCCGCTGGCGTCGCTGGGGAAGACAGTCCGGGCTGGGGCACCACACCGGCAAACGGCACAGCGAGCGGGGACCGGGCAGAGTGAGGCAGTGGACAAATAAGGCTGGTAAAGGGAAGCTCCACCCAAGCAGGGATGCTCCTGGTTCATCCCCAATACGCCCATTTCCTGGATGCTCCCAGCTGTGCAAGGAGGTTTTCCATAACCCTGCTGTCCTCCCAGCAGGCTCCTGAAAACAGTGTTGGGAGAGCACAAGCCAACTCTCCTGGGACAACTCCCAACCTCTGTCTGGGTCTCTCAGCTACAATTAACGTAACTTTAGAGGTAGCTGATGACCACAAGAGGGGAGAATGAGCCCACTCTTAGCTCACCAGACCATTTTTAATGCCATTACTTAAGGAGAAAAAAGGCAGCTCCCTGCTGCAACCTTCAGTCCTGGGAGACACGCAGGGAGAGGAAAGCCAGCCTCAGCCTGCGTGAGGAATAACCCCAAAAAGCTCTGCGGGCTGCACCCTTCGAGGCCACGCAGACTGCTGCGTTCCACGACAAGGAGGTAGAAGCACCCCCAGCTTCCTCGGGGGTCTCCTGCAGGTCTCTGTCCCTCACTCGGCCGCCAGGTCCAGTCTCTCACCCTCCCTCCCTGCTGCCAGCTGCCCCCACGCAGTCACCCTGCAGTAACACAAAGCACGGTCCTTGTGCTCGCTCGAGGACCTCCCTCACCCTGGGACCTGCACCACCAGCGCGCCTGACGGAGCGGAGCCTGCCGAGAGTGTGCCAGGCACTGACCCTCCTCCCTGCACAGCTCTGCTCCTGCTCCACCTCCACCAAGGTGCAACAGCCACAGCTGCACAGCGCCGCCCTCGGAGCGCAGCATGGGGCAGTGCTCCCAGCAAACGCAGCTACAGGGCTTCCAGTCTCACCCGGCTGCCCGCAACACGTGCTTGACCATCTGCCACCCAGAGGGGACCCTCGGGAGCCCCGTTCCCAGACCCGCCACACGACCACTCTGCGCAACCCTCGCTGCACACATCAGCCTGCCCAGGGCTGGGCGCTGCCTCGGGACCAGTGTCTGTCTTTGCAGATGGATAATTACATTCCATTTCCTTTTTCCTCCTGATGGTTTCTCTGGCTGGCAGTTCCCCTGCAGCCCTGCGTGATCCAGCAGCATTAGTCAGAGGGAAATTCTGCTCCTTTCCTCCCCTGGATGTTGCTTTTGCGTCAATATAAACAGCAGAGTGAACTGCACAACCGTTTGAGTATTTCGCTGCAGAAGCAAACACAGCTTTCCCTCCCACACCTGCACCCTGCCCCTTCTCCCCAGTGACACAGAAACGCCTGTTATTAAAATGAGTGTGATATTGTTGGCAATTGGAAGCAATCAGCTGCCCTGGGATTGCAGCACACCTCAATTTATGAGCGGTGGTGCAAAACACTCCGTTTGGGCAGCGCCTAAAAAAGTACACCTGATTATCAACAGCGGCATGAGATCTCTCAGAGAAAGATAATGCTCTCCTGCAGGAAACCTGAGGAAGAGGTGGAGCAACGATGATTTTGGGGTAAAACAACACAGAGCTGTCTGTCACAGGAGCGTGTGCCCAGATGAAATATCTGCAGAGATCCCGAGCGTACAGGACGTCTGTCCTCCTCCCCTGCCACCAAGCAGTGGCGATCTGAGCAGACACTCAGGCCCTGGCTGGGGAGGATGCTGTCACAATAATCCAAAGGGAATCAAGGGATGCTCCCCAACACCTTTCTCCCCACCTACTTGCTCCAGCAAACACCAAGCCTGGTTGCACCAGTCTCACCACCTCTCTGCACCCTGCAGCGTGACTGGAGATTCACATTTTGTTAGATGCTGCGAAGACGGGGAAAAAACTTCCAAGTCACTGAAAATCTAAATCAAATGGTGCTGTCTGTCAAAGAGAATTTAAAGTTTCTTTGAGTAACAGTAACTGCCGAGTGTTGCTTCTCCTTATTGGAGATGCTGACCAGTAGGGAAAAAAAGGAGAATAGTTAGTCTGAGTTTGTAGTGAAACTGAGTGTGACCCTCCTGGATGGAGAAATCCGTCCAAGTGGAGTCGTAGCAGAGATTGTGCTGGATGCCAGAACGGACCCACGTCCTTCCATAACGCAGGTGTGATATGCAAGCTCTGGAACTCACAGTGAGGATGCCCATATGAATTATTTACTAAGACTGATGGACACGGACAGGTCCTGAGGGCTCCGAGGTACGCAGGGGAACAGCCTGTCTGAGGCTGCTGCAGGGACCACCACAGCTGGCCGGGCTGGGAGCTCGGCTCAGGGATCACAGAGCTGGTAACAGGCGCCCCAGGGCAGAGCCTCCAGCCAACGCGTCCCGCCAGCGCAGCAGCCCCGGTCTGCTTCGGTCCAGCCCCAAACTTCATTAGCAGTTCTGCAGCAGTGAGAGATTCCTACTAACCACTGAGATGACGCCATCTGTTTCCACTTACGTGCTGGCTGGCAAGAGTGGCTACAGAGCAAAGGACTCCAGAGAGACTTTGTTCTCCTGAGCACACAAGCACCGAACAGCCAGCTGGCTGGGACAGACACAGCCCAAATTCGCCGCCCTGAGCGACCCAGTACCCCCCTTCTGGCAGAGCGCTCGCACGGGAGGCACGGCCGCCCTCCCACTTTGGTTTTGCTGTCAGCTCCGTCTTTCAGCCCGCTATGGGCACAGAGAACTCGCTCCCGGCAGACAGCACACGAGCACTGACTTACTGCTCTGTGTGGCACCGCAGCAGAGGAGGCGTTGGCTAAGCTGTTCCAACATGTCTCGGTCTGCGTTCTACGAAGCCAAAAAGAATCTGCCACTGATAAACCAGGATCCCCAAATCAACAGCTACCAGGCCCTCTTTCTTTCTATATCAGTGTCCTGCAGAGGTCACGCTGTGCAGAGAAAGCTTTACCTAGACTCCTTTTTCAGGTATTCATTTTTATGTACATGCTGCTTGGGGCAACCATGTACCCACCTGCCCCAAAAAGGGGGAAGATGTGCCAGCAGTACCTGTGCAGTCCCAGCCAGACCACAAGCAGAGAGCAGACAGCAGAGATAAAACCCGCAGCATGAAGCACGGGGTGTCTAGGCGGCTTCTGAAAAGGGTAGCAGGAGGAGGAAAGGGAGAAAAATGGGACAGCCTGCGTGGGGAGGGCCACGGAAGTATTGGGGCTGGCTGGCAGCTGAACTGCAGGAGGACGCTGCTGCCTGGTTTCACCAGTCACACCTGCCTTGGGAGGGAAAACAGCCCTCTTGCTCAATGGGAGGTTTCATGCTTTGAAACAGATTGCTTAATTCTTGACAATTTGAGTTCAGCAACTACCCTTTTCCTGCAGTTGCTGCTTCCTCTCTGAGCACACACAGTGCTCTCCAGAGCCACAACAGACATTATGCTCCTCTCAGCCTATCCCTGAGACCCTGCAGTTCCCCTTCGCGATTCCTCCCTTCGGAAGAGCTGGTGCCTGTGGTGGATTCGCAGTTGTGGCAGAGAGTGGCAGAACATGCACGAAGTTCTCCTTTCCTTCCCCCAAAAAAATCTTCTTAATGTTGCTTGGAGTGAGCTGAACCGAGTTTTCCCAGAGAACAGTTCTCTTAGGTGAGAAAGGATGAAATATCAGGACATACCATGAACAAAATGCAGCAGCAGCAGCACACTGTGATAGTGCAGTGGCAGCAACCAGCTGGACAAAACCACCACAAAATCCACAGCCTAGAGCATCCTACACAGCCTTCACGGAGGGGATCCTTCCACACATGGCCTTGCCTTACTCCCCAGTCCCACCACCAGCTTCTCAGCCCATCTGTGGTCTCCCATACCCCACCACCGACCAGACCCCCCTGGAGAGGGCAGCTCTGGATCACCCGGCAGGCACCTCCTGCAGGCACCGCCACACGCAGCTCCGCACCCCTGCGGCACCGCGCTGCACCCGGAGACAGGAGAGCGGCCAGGGGAGAGGAGCCCCCGGAGACACACCTCAAGCCCATTTGCAACAGCCAGAAAAGACAGCTTTCCAGCTTTCTCTGGAGCGCGGTCTCCTGTACCCAGTGTATCTCCTGTAACAGCCCAAGCACAGGGTCTTCCCTCACCGCTCCAGCCTGACTCTGCTTTGCTGCCCCATGCTGTCCCGCCGTCCCACTCAGCCCTGCTCTGCCGGGCTCTTCCCAAGAGATACTTCTCCTCCCAGCCCCAGAGGTGGTGACATTGCCATCCTGGGCCATCGCAGCCCTGTCCCAGTCAGGCTGAGGCCGCACCACAGTCCAGCTCTGTGCACTGCAGGAACACACACAGGGGTCGCACACGGCCTCAGGCCACACGCATGGCGCAGAGCGGTCCAGGGCTGGGACCTGGGAGGCCAGGAGAGTCCTGGCTCCTGCAGCTCCTCAGCACACCGGGCACAGCCGTGCTCGGGCAAGCGGGACTTGCCGCAAAGACCTCCCACAGCGATGGAAGAACCAGTGACCCCGCCACCGGGCTGCCCGTTAGCCCTGAGCCGCACCGCGGTGCTGGGCACGGAGCCCCGCATCAGCATCCCGGCTCCAGAGCTGACAAGCCTCCCGCGGAAGGCAGCGCCTGGTACAAAGCCTCATTTGTTCCTGACACACGAGCCCATTCGAGGCTGCTGCCCCAACACATCTTTATTGTGCCCTCCTGACTCCGGCACCAGGCAGGGCTCGGGGCTCAATGGCCCCCTTCTGGGATGCCGCCGGGGCTCACACACAGGAGGCCGCAGATGGCCGGGGACTGCCAAGGTCCCCAGCCCTGCCAAGCAGCGAGCGCTGGCACCGCCGACAGCAGCACAAGCCTCCATTGGGGCTTCGCTGACCCAAACCCCTTCTCCCAGCCACTGCAGAGCTCCTGTCACCCAGCCGGCCACAGTCACCTGCCGCTGCACTCCGGTGACATGGCACAGCTGTGGGGTGCTGAGCAGAGGGGACAAAAGGGACATTTTTGTGCAAAATCCCTGCTTGTCCATGCACTTTCAGATTGTTCTGTCACGTACAGGCATGGAGACAACTCTGAGGCAGGAAGGAGGAAAATGGGGCTGTAAACTCCTGTCCTCACTGACACAGTCGCGATGGGATCCGTTTCCAGTCCCTGCTCCCAGTGCAACAGGGAAGAGGGGCAGGAGGGCTGGGGGAAGGCTCTTGCTAGATCCCACGAATGGTTAAACTCTCCATATTTAGCAGTGGTGGGAGGGGACTTCTAGCAAGTCTTGATGCCACCTGGGATGAGGCCAAGAGAAAAGCAAATTCCTCCAGTGAACTTATCCCCCTCCAATACTGCCTCCCCAGCTACAGGGAGTCGCCTCCGCAGCCACGCAGCCACAGGGACATGAGAAAACACTGCTTTTATTTTCCCACCCTTAGCCTGCCACAGCCCAGCATCTCTTCAGCTTGAGCTGGAGCCAGAAGACAACTAGGCTTAAGGGGAAGTGGCTGGACTCCCCGACACGGCTTGTGAGACGGCGTTTGGAAGCTGTCCTTGCCGGAGCATGCAGTCATTTGCAGAAGACCGGAGCTGCGCCGGGCAGACCAGCTCCAGCAGCCAGGGTAGAGCTGGGCTTGCTGCGCACCGGCGGAGTCCAAGGACTCCAGGCTCCAACTGCGCAAGAGAAAATCTTGGCCACCTCAGAGTAGCAGAGAACAAGGCAGGAGGAAGAAGGGCCCTGTCAGGAAGGAGAGTTCCCGGGTCGTTTCTGCAAGCAGTGTCTGCCTCTGCTCTCCCGAGCTCCCTGCCACCCCCTGGGGCCCGGAGCTGGCACTCCAGCTGGCTCCCACCCCATGGTCAGGATCCTCAGCACTCCCACGGACATCTAGGAAGAAAAGCCTCTGGGAGAGCTCTGATCCCCTTTTCCACTGATCCACAGGGCCCTCAGATACAAAGATCCTGGCAGAGACTCTTCCATGCACACACCTTCAGCACCTTCCTACACCCACACGGTCACACTGAGCACGTCTTCCAGCCGGGCATGGCTCAGCGCCTTGCAGGACAGGCCTCAACTTCCATCAGGAAACTGCTCCGATATGTGCCATTTGCAGAAAGGCTTCTCGTCCAGCTGTGTTCTTTGGACTCTGCTCCATCTCCTTCTCCTCTGTACTCCTCCCCCACTCTAGCACATGGGAAGATGAGAGCAGAAAGATAAAACCCCACAGCCTTCCCCACCTGCACGGCCTGGCAGCGGGGTGCTGCCGTGCGGTCGTGGAGCACCGTGCCACAGCCCGGCACCCAGGGACACCCTTTCCTCGAGGACACACCGCGCTGGTTCCCAACACAGGTGCTGCTCCTCCGCGGGGCCATGCCCTCCACCAGCACAAAAGGGGCCACGTCGCACCCCCTTGTCCCCTCCCCACAGAGGTCACAGCCATCGGAGAGAGCAGCGCAACAGCTCCGACATCACCAAGCAGCCTGAATTCCTGGTAACTGGGGCTGGCGCTGCGTTACCAATACCCTCGCTCGGGGGCTGGCGCACCGCGGGAGGTCTCGGGCCAGGTCCTGCCCCGTACATGCCAAGGGCGCTCTGCTGAGTAGGAAGCACGGGGCTCTCCCCACGGCCGCGGCCCCTCGTCTGCGTGGTTCAAAGCGCGGCGTAAGCTGTGGCTGCGGCTCCAAATGCTGCTCCACCTCAGATCTGGAGACGGATGAGGTCACCTCCAGTCTGAAATCACTTCCGTTCTCAAGCCGCTCTCAAGACTGTGCCACAGATTAAAAAAGAGCGGGATGGGTGGGGAGGGAAACCCAAACCAGCGGAGTATGTTCCCCATTAAGAGCTCAACACTTCATTAATCTCTGCCTCCCTGTCAGCTGCCATCTGAGCCCTCCACCCTCCCTCCTTCCCCTGCAAGAACAAACCTGCAGGAGCTGCTCTGAGTTAATCGCGGGCTATGGCACAAGCTGCACGGCACCACGGTCAGTCCCCAAATCCAGCCCAAGCCGAGCGGTGGGGACAAAGGGCAGCTTGTGCTGTCAGAGTAGCTCAGCCACACCGCTCCACCTTCTGCCCACATCCAGCTGCTGGGCTCCGAACGCCGGCACTGCAGCAGCGCAACTCCTCCCCAGGCACTGCAGCTGGAAATGGTTCGTTCTGGCAACTGACCCTTTCCACGCAGCGCCGAGAACCAGCACCGCAACCCCGCAGCCTCTCCAGCACAGCCCCAGTCGCCACCGTCCAGGTCGCCGCGCTGGCTGAGGTGGCAGCAGGACGCTCCCGCCTGCATCAGGCGGTACCAAACCCAGCACCTGGGGCACCGGGCTGAGCAAGGAGGATGGAGTTTCCAAACCAGCACAGGGGATTCCTAAGGAAAAGAGCCTTGCAATAACCACACTTGGCCGGGAGAAACCAGACTGACAGTTTAGTGGCATCATTTTAAAAACACATTGACCACAGATGAATCAGTGTCTCATTCCTGGAAGCACTAAACGGACCACGGTATCCAGCGGTGCCTCGAGCAGTAACGGCCCAGACATGTCACCGTCACACAGCTCCCTCCTGCCCAGTCATGGTTTTTCCCCCTCACCCCAGATTTTGCTCTACACAGGAAGGCACTGAAGTTTTGCGGGTCTCTTTCAGAATTCCCAGTCCCATTGCGACAACAGCCATTGGATGGGGCCGTTTTGTCGGCAAATGCAGGTACCGTGGCCCATACACTGCTTGGGCCCAAGGCAGCTGCAGCCCACGCACCTGGCCTTGGCCTCACGTGCGCCACAGCAGCAACTGGCCCAGAGCAGCCCTGGGCACGAAACCTCCTCAGCACCACGGGGCGACGGCAGCCACTGCAGACGCAACGCAGAGAGAAGCGAGGGGCAGAGTATGTTGTGTGCGCAGCTACGGATCTCATGCCACGTATCCCTAGGGATTCCTACAAGCGGATGAAAACCCGGAGCTCAGGACTACGTGCACTGCCAATCCTGTGCTGGTTTCTCTGGGTCTCACGACACCCCTGGGGCTGAACAGCGCGAGAAGTATGGCACGACTTCTTCTCCCAGAGAGCGCTCGGCTCCGCGGCCTCCCCGCCCTGGACACCAACCAGCCACAACCGCAACGAAAACGAGCGCTTTCTTCCTTCTGGGCTTCAGCCCTTCTAGCAGCAGTGGGCACCAGGGAAAGGAACCGCTCCTAAATCCTGGCTCCAGGCACAGCGACCCGGGCGGCGCAGGCAGTGCCTCTTCAGCACGGACAAGGAAGAAACAGGCTGCAGGATGGACACTTTTTGGCAGAGGAAGCAGCAGGCTGTTCCCACCTGGCTGCATTCCCACCAGCTTCTTTCTGCCCGCTCTGGCCTCACACCTGTAACTTGGTAAGACACCAGCAGAAGCCACCAACATAGCGAGGACACGGCAGGGCAGCAGACGTCCAACAGACAGGTGGCCTCGTCGGGGAGACATGGAGCCACAGACCTCCTAGTGGGCAGCGCCTGCCGGCTCCTGGGAGAGCTCCAGCAGCCGTGAGCGGAGCAGGGCATGCCCCGCACCCCTCCGCCCCGAGGAGCACCGCTGCGAGGAAGGAACAGGTCTGAAGTTGAGTATTTGGGCAAAGGGGACTCCTGAGGCTCAGACACCTCTGGGAAGCTTCAGTTGTGGTGTGACTGACTCACGGAGGAGCGGAGCCACTCCTTTGAGTAGCTGCTGTCTATCCTTAAAAATCACAGCCTGCAGCCAGGACTGCAGAGGTGTTACGTGCCGGCCCTCAGTTCTGCCACCTCCACAGCAGCACTGGGGAGAACGTCACTACCAACACCCGGCCTGCCCTGCCTGCGCCAGCAGTGCCGGCCAAGCCCTTGAGGATCCTGGGCTGGAAGGTGTTCGGGAAGGGTTGTGCTCCTCACCCGGCACCCGGACACGCTGGAGAGCTCTGAGACAACTTCTCTGTCCCCAAGAAAACCTACCGACATTGTTTGTAGGAGACTCCCGCTTGCTATAAGCTCCATGCTTTTCCAGGACTCCCTGCTCCTGTGTGCAGGAGTGGACAGCCATTTTGTCCACCGACAGCTGTACATAAATAATCCTGCAAGCCAGAGCAGGCAGTCACTAGTGCTCCCACAGAGATTTCAGAGATGTTGTTTTCCTGGGTTTGGATTTTTTTTTTTTTAATAGCTGACTGTACAGGTAAAAGCCCTTCAGACAAAGCAAAGGCTTCACTCAGGGCAGCTGAGTAAGAGTCACACTGTACTGTCTGTGAGGAGCCCGCAGAGAAGATACAGGTAAACATGCAAACCCACACCCTGTATTCTCCAAAACTATAGACTGGAAAGATCGGCTCAGGGGCTGTTGAATGTGCTGGACAGCAAGATCTAAGGATATGGACGAGATGCTGTGGATGAGATGCATTAGGATATTAAAAGCAACAGAAAGTAACCAAGTCAAGAAAAAAACCCTCTTCCCAGGGAAACCAGGCTTCCTCAGACATAAGGACACCAGTGCCCTGGCAGAGTTAGAGATGACGAAGGTTTTATTTTCCTTTTCCAGTAATACTTAGATTTAACTATATAAACTGTTCCCCTGGGAGCAGATCCTATTTCACTGTTTACGCAAGAGCCTTAGTGTTGGGTTTTAAAGGTGAAACCACCCCCTCCCAAACTGCAGGGAGCCCCGTCAATACAGATATTCTTGCTAGAGCAAAGCAAAGCAATTCCCTCAAATCCTCTGCCCGGCCACCCTGGCACATCCAGGAAGAGCAGGGCACAGGCAGAGCTCAACCAGGCAGGAGCGGCCCCAGTTCGGAACACTGCGGCAGGTCAGAGGAGCCGTGCGGCAGCGCAGCCTGCGTGCGTTTCTCATGCTGTGACAAGTTCAGGTGAAGCGGCGACAGGCACACGGGATGCAGAAGCATCCAGCCTCAGGGTAAATACAGCGCTGCCTCGCTCCCCAGCTCCGGGTTTGTCACCCCGGGGGTGGACTGGATTCAGCCGCGTGCTCCCAGAGAGCGCATCCCCACACAGAGTACGGAACTGGAGCACAAAGGCAGCCCCAGCCCCAAAGGGCTTGCAGTTGGAGGCGAACAAGAAAACTAAGAGCCCCACAGATCGGTCAGAAAGCAGCAGAGCTGGCGTGATAAACAGCGACCACCCTCCAGCTGGGTGCTGCCAAGTATGCGCAGGAGGGGCTTAAGGAAGAGTTCGGAGAAGGATCCAGAGGACAATTTTCAAAAGAAACGAGGTGGGATGAGATGTTAAGAACCCTAATCCACAATGGAGCATCTCAGCCAAACAAAGTCCCTAAAAAAGCAGCAGCTTTGTAAACGCTTCAATTCCAATGAACCAAAACGTTAGCTAGGTCTATCACTCCGGAGCACCGCCGTGATGCTTTCAAAGCCATTTTCACAGAGCTATGGCTCTTCCTGATTTTTTTTGAGACAAAGATGAAAGGACTGTTCAGAGCAGCCTGGAACCTACCTCCTGCAGTATCTTCCAAGTTTTTTTCCTTCACCAAGCCCTTTCCTGGACCTAATCCGTGGACCACAGCACATGAAAGGCCACTGTAAGCCTGGCACCAGGTGTGAAACTTCCTCCCCAGCAGCCACCCGCTCACGGGAGACAGCGAGAGCTCCTGCTGCACAGCAACTGCATCAGCTACAGCCACGGTGCGGGGAGAAGAGTGGCAAGGCTGCTCACCAGAGCCCCTTTTGTTAAAATGCAGGAAGTGCCTGGCTCCCCTCACCTTCAAAGGACTTGGGCAGTTTCATCTGTATTTAAAGAAAGCTGGCCCTTGGTTTGTATTACTGCAAGCTGCCTAAAAAAAGGCCTTTAAAATAATTATATTGTACAATGGCCTTTGTGGAAAAGCTGGTATTTCATCCTATTGTCTTTCATCTCCACCGCACCAACCCAGACCAGAGGAACGCGTCAGCTTCTTGGTTAATCCAGAATATGCCGACCACCTCAGAGGCACAGCAAGCGGGATCGCTTTATCTGGGGCAGGGACTGCAGCGTCACCGACACCGTCCCCACGCAAACACCAGTAACCCCGCCACTGGGCCACGAGGCCCCAGTGAGCTTAGCACTACAACAAGAACGTCAGAGCTGCTGCTATGATCTTCCAAAGAAGGTACGGGGGTTTACAACCCTACTCTGCCATTTTGGCAAATAATTCAGTGATAATTCGGTATAAAATAGTACGGCCAGACCAGACAACCCAGTTTGACCAGGGCAGCCCTGGAATACTGGTATTGCCCTGACAAAGTCTCAGGGGTGGTATTTTCTATCAGATCCAAGAGGAGCGTTTTTTCCACTTTCCTCATCACAAATCACAGCCTTAGGAACAACCTGTAGCATCCAACTGGATTGCGGGAGACGAGAGAACAAAGCCCTAAATCTCGCAGAGGGTCATTAAAGGGCACACGTTCTGAATCATATTGCCCCACTCCTCCCAAAATCCTTTCCACCTCAAGGTAACAATTTCTCTCCCCTCAAAAACTGAGTGAGAAAGCAATCACAAAAGGTTAGCGCCCCAAGCTGAGTACCTGAAGTCTCTGCATCAGGGACACAGCCAGTCACGCACAACAAACTGGGTTCTTGATAACATCCGCTCTTTGCAGATAACATTGCTGTGATCTTGCACTGGTCTTGCTGCTATTTCAGTCTTCATTTACACTATAAAGTTTACCCAGTCAGAGTCATCAATATAATCTCTAGTCGCCCTCTAGCAACACTGTTGGCAGTGACTCATTAATACAGTTCCGATCTGAAGGACCCAATAATTGTAAACTCCTTGCTCTTGTGGATTTTCCAGTGGTGTTGCTGATTTCATTGATTCCTTTCTGGGCTCCACCTGAAAATTACAAGAATGGTAAAGTGCACGAGATATAAGATGGGAGATGTTAACACAGCAGGTGCTGGAAGAGCAGAGTTCATGCAAATGTCACCCTTGAAATGATTATAATGGATTTCTGGAACTCAGAAAAATGAAACTGGACTAAAGAAGATATTAGACAAGACAGAAAGTCATTTGACTGTAAACACTGTGGTTGTTGGACACACACGGCGCAGCGATCCCCGATTTTGGAAAGAACTTGCAAGCAATGGAGTGGAAAAATTGCATTTGCTAGACTGTGCTTTCCTAGGAGGCAACCCAGAGGACACGGGAACAGCCACCTAGGCAAGAAGGGAGAGCGGGGCGGAACGAGGAACGCTCGGCTCAGTCAGCGGGTTAACGGCGAGCCAGCACCCCCACGCACAGCTCAGGGACAGCCACAGCAGGCCAAGAGCCGCGTGTCACTCGCAGCCCTTTAGCGAGAACGGGGTGCAAAATCAGGTTAGATACCCATGAACAGCTCTTGGGACACTCAGCACAGCACGAAGTTGAACCTGTATATTTTTGAAGAATCCAAGGCTAACCACCTCCAGGCAAATCCCAGAACCAATGTCACATGCAGAACGGGGCGGGATTTTCTTGGGCTCCTGGCCTGGGCTCTGCCTTGCCAGGCGGAACGGTGATCTCTCGGGGTTATCTGCTGGGATTTGTGCTCCAGCCATGTTCTGCTGTGGGATCTCACCCACCGCCCCTCGCAGGCCTGTCAGAAACACACCATCCCCTCACAGCCACACTAAATGTCACACCGTACTGGCCAGGCTGGGCAGACCCCGAGTCCCCAACCCCAAAACCCCTAACTTAACCCAGCGAGGTGGCTCTGCCCCTGGCACGGCCGTCCCTGCGGCTCGCAGCAGCCTCACGTGCCCTCACACTGCACAGTCGAGTTCTTTCCCTTCTTATCTCCAGCGTCAAGGGGATAAGAAGGGAAAGAAAAATCTGTAACGTGAGGATTTCTGACCTCCAGTGCCGAGGGACAGGGCAAGGACAGAGGAGGTCTGGTTTTACGTGCACAAAGGGAACACGCTCCCTCCCCTGCACACCTCTGGAACAGACTATTCCCACTGTACAGCATCAAATCAACAGTGTCAGGCCAAATTCATGGCCCACCTTTAAGAAATTTCGATACGATTCTTCCCTGATGTAATTTTGTTGTAAGTGGGGAAATCAGTTTTTCTTTTCAGGCTCATTTATAAGCCATTGCCTTACCAATACCAAGCAAAACCTGCTCTCCTCCACCGGAGAAAACACATGCTGGGCTACTACTGCAGGATGCCAGCCAAGAGGTGGGTGGGTGCCCCAGTTTATTATTTGTTTTAATAAGAAAGAAATATAGTTATCTGTCATGAAGGGAAAGCCCTAAACCCCCAGGGGACAGGCTCTGGGTGCCCAACACACATGGATTCACTGTAGCGGCAAATGAGCTGAGCCCCGAGGCGTACGCAGGGTGTCTGAGGAAGCCAGAGCAGGCGTCTCACCCAGACACTTCCTGGACGTCCACCGACACCAATGTCTCGCAGACGGGATGCGAGTCCTCCAGAACGCCCGGGTCTGTGCTCTGAGCTCTGCCGCGCAGGGACACACTTTGGCACCAGCCGTGCCCGAACGCAAGGCGCAGCACAGGAACGGCACCCACGAAGCAGCGTCCACACGCTTTGCAAAGAAACACAGGATGGTTCATTCAGCTTTCAGACTCACAAGCCCCATGATATCCCTCGTTAGCAACCCCGGGCACACGCTGTGCTGCGGCTACACAAAGGGCAGCTCCAGTAACACCATCGCTTGTTTACCAAGAGAACAATTCTGCTATTGACTGACACCTGCCCATGACAGCGCAGCCACGGGAGGAGCAGGGAGACGTTCCGATGACACTGGCCATTCAAACTAGGCAGCAAAACGCCTGGCACTGGCCGGAGCCTCCGAGCAGCTGCTGGGGAGCGGCCCTACCACCTCAAACAGAAAGGCTTTCACGGACATTCATGAGAGCTGCTGGAAATAATGCCATCACACAGCTAAGAGATGGCACGCAGCCTTTCTGTTGGAGGACCGGGAGGCTGAACAGAGCAGGCACTGAGGAAGAGGAACGCTGGGCTCCGTCCAGTCACTTCTGGTTTATTTAAATTGCTACGAAATCAAATGCTGTGAACCCGGTGTGGGCTGAGCGTGGTGGGGCAGGGCAGATGAGGCTTATCCAAGTGACAAGAGGACACACTCCTGCTGCACAGGGACAGTAAGCAGCGTCCCAAACAGGTCAGTGTGACCTCGAACTTGCTCGCCTCTGTGCGCCTGGTCTGAGCTTCCGAAGTGTCAGCCCCAGGGCTGCCGGCAGACCAGAGCAGATCCAGAGCGGTCGGCTGCTCCATGGACCTGGAGTCCTTCCCAAGCATGTGCCTGGATTAACTGCCTGGAAAAAGCACCAACTCCTGTTAAATAACTGTCCTCTCTGATATCCACTTCTCTCATAAATACATGCTCTGCCAAGAGCTCCTTGCATGGGGAGGAGGGCTCTTCAAAGCGAGCAGATGAACAGCGAAGTTTCGGCCTCGGGAGTGAGAGGTGAGTGGTTCCCCTCTGGCGGCTCCAGCTCGGAGCTCCTCCGGCTGCGTCGCAGAGACCACCTATGCAAAGCCGGGATGAGCGCGCTGCGCCGGGAGACAAGGGATGACCTCAGACACATCTCTCTCGCTGGCCCTCAGACACATCTCTCGCTGTCCTGACACACTCCTGCTCCTCTGGCCCTGGGCAGTCCCAGCAGCCCCAGTTTAACCCCGCGGCCTCGACTCAGCCCACTGCCTACAAACAGGGCAACACCAGCTCCTGAAGCCCGTGATGCTTCTTCCGTTACCGACTGATCCCAGCTGGCACCAGCTCCTCTGAAGAGCTGGAGCCTCTCAGAATCTATAGAATCCTAAAAGCCATAAACCTCCCTGACATTTTTTACGGCACCCCTTGGGGAGAGGGAAATTACCGTTGCTCCAGATGGGCATTTCCAATACGGCTTATCTACATTTCCAGGACCTCACATCACATAATACCCAATGCAAAGACTCAGGAGAGCTTTAAACTAAAAAGCAAGCACAGCTAAGGGGACAATGTGGGTAGGACAGGCAGATAGCAGATGCCTTTGTGACTCATATTTCACCTGAATATATAATTAATGTCGTATGTAATTTATTTGAAAATAAGAGTGGATGTAAGACTGTCGGATCTAAAGAGACTTCATGTGTGTACGTATCACAGGAGGAATGAGCTGAGGGCAGCAGGCAGGATTAGGATAGTTCCCACATTGAGGAAATAGCCAGGAGACATTGCAAAAGGCTGAAAGAGAAGGGACTTGCCTGGGAAGTGATCCTAAAAATAACTGCAATACAAACGAAAGCAGTAAAAGGCCTGGCCTGAGTTCCCCTGTGTGTTCACACAGCTCCAAGCACCGGGGGTCTGCAAGGGAAAATGAAAGCTGGAGTCACTGGAGCCTGCACCCCATCGGTACCGCCACGGGCTCTGCCGCGCAGAAAGCAGAAGGACGGCGTTAAGCCCTGGGAGCCTCGTTTCCCACAGGCTAATTGAGTGGATCGCTTTTCCCCCTTCCCTGCTTCTGCACGGAGAATGTGCAGAGGTCAGTGGGACGGGCTCGCTCCCCGTGGCCAGTGTCCCGGCGCTAGCACTCATGATCCTGCGGTTTATTTGCGCAGCCTGCGCTCCCGGCTCCCGGTTCCCCTGCCAGGAGTCATTCCAGGAGAACGGCACCCGCTGCCCCGGGCGGGGTCGGGCAGAGACAGGCCATCCCAGCTCCATACACACACCCTGGACACACTTGATAACAAGCTTCAAACCAAACAGGGCACTCCCAAAGCTCCCAGGAACAGCAGAGCTGCGCTGAACAAAGCTGGAAGGCGAAGGAGCTCAGCTCTCCGGCTCCTCGGCTCCGGGCAGTCGTGCAGTGCAGCCACAGCGATGGCACACAGGGACGGGTCGGCCACCGTGCGGCCCCCTGTCCCCGTGGGAGCACTTTGGTCCTGGCACCGCCTGCTGCTGCTGTCAGCTCCTGCCGCTGGGCGCAAAATCAGACCAAACTGAAGAGCTGAGTGAAAATATGGAGTTAACTCTTGCTAAGGGCTTCCCAGCTCCGAGTGACCGACAGCTACGCTGGCTCACGCCCTGCCGAGCTCCCCCCGCGCTGCACTGCGCGTTAGCCCTGAGCCGCCGGGAGCCCGCACTGCCACGGCGTGGCACCAGGCCCGAGCGATCTGAAGGCTGCGCGGCCGCATCTGGAGAGGCTTCTGGCGCCGCGAGCACCCTGCAGCGTGCTGCCCTGCCCAGGACAGCCGCACACCTCTGCTAGAGCTGCACTGATGGAGCCTCAGCTCCTCTTTTTTTTTTTTTTTCCCCTTTTGACTTGGGGAACGGACGGTTGTACTAAAGCCTGAAACAGGCCAATTGTCCTCCGCCTCCTGGCATCAACCCTTGCAGATGCAGGGTTTCAGTTCCTCTTCAGCTCTTAGCCAACACAGCCAGCTTTGCTCCCCAGCGAGCCAGTCCCCGCAGCCCTCCAGCGCCGCCCCCCCCGGCCGCCTCCAGCACGTGGCTGCTGTGGCACCGCCGGCTGTACCAGCCACGGGCAGGGGCTGCGTGACAGAGGGAGCCACGGCACCCCAGTCTACAGCCCAACGGTAGCAAGCCGTAATAGATTCCAATTAATGCACTGCAAGTGCACTCACACAGGAGAGAAGGAATTAGGAGTATCAACCCTTTCAGCCCTCAAAACAGAAAGGACTCTTACTGGAGTCAGGAGGGACAGAACATGTCCCTGACTTTCTGCAGCCCCGCTCCCAGGGCAGCATTGCACATCCAAACCCCTCCTCTGGGCACACGCCGTGCCACCTTCCACTCTTCTTGTTTAACAACGCTTCTGGGATCCCAAGTCCTGGAGGAACAGCAGCACACGTGCTGATGGCGAGCACATGTTCTGGGATCTGATCCCAGCTCTTCTGATGCACCACACACAAATCCAGCTCCTAAACACCCTTGTGGGAACAAGATGACTGCAAACCTCTTCACAGCTCCAGGGACAATTCTCTGGGAGAAAAGGAATGTGTAACAACAGACAAACATTTTTTCCTGCGCTTCGAGGCTAACCACACTGCAGACATGCGCGTGCGCACACACACAGGCAGGCAAATCCAGCCCGTATGGGAATTACTCCAGTACGCGATGAAACAACTCGCATACACTTGACAAAAATCTGAAGTCATACAATGTATTAGAGATGCCACATGTTTCTTTCATTAATATTATAGGATTATTCCTCGTGGTTTCAATGTTTCAGTGAAATCTCTGCCTTGGGCAAGAAGGGGACAAAGTCTTAGTGTTGGTTAGGCAAGGAGGCTGTGCAGGAAAGCAAAGAAGGTGCCCTCCGGTTCATGCTCTGCTATCCAGGAAAAAAGTGACACAGAAACCACTCTTGAACTGGAAGAGAAACTCTGCTGGCTTAGCCAAGGGAGACCTCAGCAAGAAGTGCTTCAAGTACCGAAGATGGAGCACAGCTCTCCGGGCATGGTCTCAGCACACGGGGGCAGTCGCTGCAGCACGCTTATAGCAGCCACCACTGTGGCAGTGGAGCGTCCCCAAACTGCAGGGAAACCCCTTGGACTCAGTATTTAAAAGTAACTTGGCAAAGCTCTAAAGATACGCAGCAGGGACCCAACCTGTCCTGGCACAGCAAGCGACCAGCGGCTGCACGTGGAATCAATCTCCCCTGGACTTCCAAGATGTCCATTTTACTGGGTATTTAATGAACAGTAACTTCGACTGAAGCAGAGGGTGGGCAATACGGGCTCTTTAGAAGACACTGAACTCCACCCACTGTTTCTCCCTCTAGACTTGCCTTTCCTCAACTTTTGCAGGGAACTGTCCTCACCCCCTTACATGTACTGCTAGAACAAAGGAAGAGTGGCATCAGTGTGAAGGTCATTTTTGAGAGACTTAAGCGGTTGTAGGAGACTCCTTGCTCTGGAGACGAAGAGCATCCCAGGACGGGGTTTCTCCTTTGTTCAAATGGCAGCACCAGTTTCACCTCTGCAGTTGTGAGCTGCCTTTTGTACACACCGGCAGCTGAGCAAGTGTCCCAAGCATCTCTTGGGGTTAAGAGAAGGTTGCTCCTTCTTCGTTAGCATCAGCAAGGATCAGGCCACAACATCTGTCGCACTTACGCATTTGGCTAACGTGCCTGAAACAGCCCTGCGCAATCTGCACAAGAGCAGCAGAATTTTGGACTTGAACACAAGCAGCAGAGCAGTTCATGGAAATTCAAGGGACAAAAATCCCTATGCAGGAAACACTTACTTCTCCTTTTCATAAACTGCACATGGCTGCTCGCACCGAGAGGGTTCAGCCTCTCCCCTGCCCTGCACTAACGACCGTTTTATCCATTTGGAGCATAAATAATTGAAGGGAGACAGCAGCAGCAGCAGGA
This sequence comes from Chionis minor, assembly GCA_013398295.1. Lineage (NCBI taxonomy): Eukaryota > Metazoa > Chordata > Aves > Charadriiformes > Chionidae > Chionis > Chionis minor. The sequence goes on along the minus strand of VZSF01001201.1, from coordinate 873,995 downwards.
GGCAGAGTCTGTGCCCAGCTCTCCAGCAGTCCTGTTTCACCATGCAGTCCATGTGCTGACCTCCTTTTACAGCCCTTTTCCAAGAAACCAAGGAGACGAAGAAGGGGAGGAAAAAAAAGGAAAAAAAAAGAGAGGGAGAAGTCAAAGTGCCCAGGACGGAGTTCCCCCGCCAGCCCAGAAGAGCCCGTCTGTGCGACACGGGGGCCTCCGGCAGCAGCGCTGTGCAGACAGAGGCAGAGCAGAGGGATGGGCAGGGCTGAACCTCCTGACCTGCACCAGTCCCACCCAGCTCCCCACACACCGCTCTGAGCACGGAGCCTTTGCCCAGTCTGGAGGGCAAGGGACCAACGTTGTTCTTTGAAATGGGCCAAAAAAAATTAACGAACCACACAAGGGTTTTCACAGAGAAGCAAAAGCTCCCACTCCTACGCTATGCCTGGCCAAGATACACTGGGACATCAGAAAAACAAGCAGAGATGTGCTGCGTTAAGACTGTTTCCAGTATTTACCTCCAGATTCGGTGACTAATCTGCGACTCCCTTTCTGGCAGGCGCATCTTGGTAGCCAGGATGCAAGACCAGGGTTGGAAAACAGAGGTTGGAAGAGACATTAACATGGGGAGTCAAAGAGAAACAGCCTCACCCAGGGCGATCTATGACACAGTGAGAGACTATCCAGCTGTGGTGAAATATCCCACTCGCCAGCTGCAAACGTAATTTTGCTTTCTCCTGGCAAAAACCCCCACCAGAACCACCCAGTCTGAACTGATACAGAGCACGACAGGCAGCACGGGAACACAGATCCATATTGCCACTCCCAGTGACTCAGAGAATCACGACTATAAAATAAACGGTTTAACTCTAAGAAAATTAAAGAAGGAAGTCAGCGGTACTCCGTTCGCCGTCCGGGCTCCGTGCTTCTCTGCACAAGCACAGGCACAAGAAAGAACAACTTTCCCCTAGTCACAAGCTTACAAGAACTGTTAATCTAAGGAAAACGGTGGGACGGAAGATGGCAATGCTGCATACAGATAAGGCAGGTACGAACGCTCCAAGCTGCTCTAGCACCGACTTTGAGGGGATTCCGTAAAGACCTGGTCTTTGTTGCACAATTCTACAAGGGAACCTGTCACTCACATGATACTTTTCATCACACATTTCACAAAACTTAGCTAATCCACTTTTACCACATAGGTGTCTACACAGAAATCGAGGGTCACACTAAGGTCATTCTCAACCAGCTCAAGACACAGGAATCTCCCCCCTCCCTCACCTTAATCCACTCTTTGTCACCAGCAGCTGCCTGTGCTGGAGTGGCCACCAGTGGGTCAAGGGCAGCATCTAGAAACACCGTGGGTACCTCTGCACTAGGCAGAGCGCAGCCTTCTCGGGGGTGACACGCTTCTTGTAAGTCCAAGGAGAAGGGGGTTCAGCACACATGAGCCGGGAATGGGGGAGTTCCCATCAGGCAGTGTCCTCTGGTAGGCGAGGCTAGGGTTGGAGGTTGACCTTAAAATGATGCTCTATGTTGGCACGGTTGCCATTTTAGATGGAAGACATCTCTGCTCTTGCAATACCTACTGTTGCAGGAACAATGGAAACCTCTGCTTCTTTCTTTTTTTCTGAGAAGAAAGTAAAGGAGTTTGAATATAATTTTTTAAGATATAAACTGCAGATTCTCAAAAACTGAGACACAAATGCAACAAATTCAGCAGTTCTCAATGCCTAGAATCGCACTGATACCATTTCTCCAGCCGGACTACCTTTTGCACAGCATCTTCTCTATACACAGTACCCCCATACATATTTTTCCTGACAAGCAGACCACTTCAAAATATGCTGAAGTAGGAAAAAGGACCAAGCTGAATGCAAAAGGCACAGCCCTGTAATTTCAAACCCACTGAAAGAACTGGATCCACCAGGTAGTCTCTGCTCCCACACCCAAACAACTCTGCAAGTCGATGGGGTGGGGAGAGATCAACTTGGGAAGGAGAGGTTCCCATCCTCCGGATTTAAAAAGAAACAATGACTTCAAAGAACAAGAGACACGGGCCCGAGGGAGCAGGAGCCAGCTTCAGAGGCAGCGCATGGTAACACCCCAAACACACGCCAACACCGCGCGCTAGGAGGCATGTTCTGCCGGAGCGTGCCAGGAGACTCCAGTTTAACTGGGTATTTGGGAGGTGTCACCTGTGCTCCTCCCACAGCAACACCTCGGGCTTTGGCAGAGCATCCATCCACTGCACTTTCCCCGTTTGGTTCTCAAGTGAATGCGGTAAATAAAGTGCCAGGAGAGACACCAGCTCTCTGAGAGGTGCTGACCTGGGGTACCGCGAGGCTGAGGAGCCGGGGCGCAGCACGCAGCCTGCGGAGGAGCTTCACACCCAAACCCGGCTCCCCCCAGCCCAGGGTCTGAACCACAACCCTTCCTCTGGGAGAGCGGGATGCGCTGCCCACGGGGACCGGTATCAAACCTCCACTGACCTCAGTGGCACAGGAGTGCAGTACCAAATACACCAATTAAGAGGTTATTCCTTGGAAATCAGAGAGATGGGGAATCTACCATTATGTTCTCTATGTAAATAGGAGCCCAACCTGCAAATCAGAGTCCCCTGGAGCCAGACAATGCATCAGCCCTGGCCACACCGTGAAGGGAGATGAAGACACACTCCTTGACGCCACATTATTCCATTTGTTGGACTCTGCAAATTGTCAGCATTATTTTTACTGAAAGCTGCCCTGCTTACATGCAATCTATTGTACCCCCTTCTCAGAAGCTCACTTCATTTCCCAGCTATCTATAAAAAAATAGCTTTTATAATAAATTTTGAAAAAGTGGTTCGGGCAAGAATCACAGCTTTATTAAACCTTTTAAATTGTCACCTGCTGCCAGATGTGAGTGGATTGGAACGAGGTGGCACAGGAAGAAAATCCCTGCTCTCAAAGGATGCTAAATTAACATAATTTGTGGTTTGGTACGTTCGCTTTGATTTTAACAGACTGCTTTGTGTTCGCAGCTCGCTTTCCCTGCCTCATCCACAGTAACATGGCTGGCACGAATCCCTGGCGGAGCGTGCCGTGCGGCGCGGGACCATCTCTGCGCTCAGGTCAGGCTGGAGGGACAAACCTGCGGGCGGGGAGAGACCCGCTGTGCCCCCCAGGACACCGCGTTCCCGCAGGACACCGCGTTCCAGCAGGACACCGCGTTCCCGCAGGCCGGAGCTGGGCTGGGGGCTCCAGCGCTCCCCTGCTCCGCAGCGCGAGAAGGGCCTTCGGGAATCGCGCTGGTACCTACGGCGGAGCACTCGGGTCTCTGCCTCGCCTCCTGCCCTGGCGACCGAGCAGAAAGGAGCCGAGTACATCCCCCGCTTCCCTCTTGGATTAAAAGCGAGCGAGCGGAAGAACAGGGGGTTTGGGGGTTGCAGAGCTCCCCTGCGGGTCACGGCTGACACAGGATTTTCTGCCGTTGCAGAAGACGTTCCGGTTCTTTTCCCTCCAGCAACGAACCAAGAATTAACCGTCCTCGCACACAAATACCGCAAACCCGGCCTGGCGCGGGGGAGACGCCCCGAGGGCCCCGTTCCGCCGCCCCCCCGCAGCGGCAGCTCGCAGGGACGCGCCGGTGCCCCCCGGTGCCCCCCGGTGTCCCGAGGCGCCGCCCGCGGGGTCCCCCGGCAGCACCCGAGCGCCGCC
>VZSF01001201.1:831948-869687 GCA_013398295.1 Chionis minor | reverse complement strand
GGACCCGGGGCGGGGATGGGGACCCGGGACGGGACTCAGGGATCGGGACCCAGCCCCGCACCGGCACCGCGTCTCCCGGCTGGCGAAGGCGCCCACTCCCGTGCCAGGACCCCCCGCCCGGCCGCGGCCGCTCTCCCAGCCCCGGGGACGCACCCCCAGGCGCGGACAGAAACACCCCCCCGGAGGAGGAGGAGGAGGAGGAATACACCATTGTAAAAACCCCGAGAAAACCAAACACAAATGGAATAAATAGGAAATGCGTTTCCAGATTTAGCATCTCGAAATGCGGTGGGAAGTCCTGAATCATCCTCAACGCTGCTGCGCACCGTGGGCACGCGGGCGGTTTCCATTGAGCCACGCACAGAGTTATTTCAGGTGGAAGCTGCCAGTGGAACTCGCTAAGGAAAGGCAGGAGCGAAGGCTCATAATTGTCATCGCTCCAGCAGCAGCAGCACCGCTCTGAGAACGGCCCACGGGAACCTCCAGCCCAACTGCGAAGCCGCAACGGGGGGCGAGGGGGTGCCCAGCTCCTTCCGCAGCTGCAGGGGGGGCCAGGGGGGGTCACGCCTTCCCCAGCTCCCGGACAGGTAAATAACGAGACCCGAAACTTGAGGGCACCGGGCAGGACACGCATGGCAGGGCGAGGGCCGCACACGCGCAAGGACACCCCCTGCCTCTTCCAAGCGCTTGTAACCCTCGCGGCATTTATCTCACCATTTCTTCCACCTTCTCATTCAAAACATCCCTCGTATCAAAACAAGGAGACGCTTCCAGGACCGGGGGTTGCCAAGCCCACAAACGCCTGTTTTAAAAACCCATTAACTCATCCTGAGTTCACTTTGAGCCATTGATTCAAAGCCTCTGAAAAAAAAAAATAAATCAGGTACTTGGCAGTGTATTTGCTTGTTTTTAAATGCTAAAGCGCCACAGACCATTTCAGAGACTACACCACAATTAAAGGCACCAACAAGCCAATCACCCTTTCAGGAGTTGCTTTATCGTCTGCCCCAGTGTTTTAAATCTAATAAAGGTTGGAAAGTGTCAGCCCAGAGACAGCTGGGGTGGAATTCAGAAAACAGGGCTTGTCTGCCATGGCCCCAGCGCTGCCGACACAGCCGGGAGGGGAAATGCAAGGTCAGAAACTGGGATCTCGCCAGAGTCCTCCCCCCAGAGATCCCCACAGCAGCAGAGATACGGCCCCCCGTTCAGCTGGGAAATATTTTAACAAAACCAAGTTCAAATGCAACTGAAAATGAACAGCAGACAGCATCAAAGAAGTGGTAGAAGGCATAAAGATGAAGTCTATGTTGAAAGGAAAGCACTCAAGTGCGGTACCAGCAGCACTGCAAACCCTTCTTGGACTATTACTCCAATAGATCCCAGGTTTTGAGCCAAAATGCTCCAGCCGGAATTCACAAGCCAGGAGGAGGCGGGGTTTGTTGATCAGGTATCGGTATCCGCTCGTGGAAATCTGTTCACTGAGGCTCCACGCCCCAGAACTGCGACAGTGACTCTAAGCCCTCGCCTTGACAAGGATGGGGGAGAGCCCTCTTTTTAATAAAATTCCAGACCAGATGCTTTTGGAGGGCGGCTTCCCCTCCGTCCCCGGCTGCTCTGTGAGGTGAACCCTCCGGCTCCCTGTGCTCGGGGAGCTGATCCAGCGTGTGGCCGAAGCCTCACTCGCTCAGCCCGGCCTGACGCACCGACACAAACGGGCAGCAGAGCATTTTAAGCAGGATGCAAAATGCGATGCAGAATTCTGGAAGAAAAACAAGAGAGGTGCACCTAATGGCACACAACTCACGAGCAAATGTTTACCAATAAAGCTCTCACCTCGGCCCTCTCGACAGAGGGGCTTACAACTCAAATCTTCACGAAACCCCAAGAGACTATGAACGTGGATCTGTCACTCCATTCCTTCCTTCAGCTTCACTACAGCAGCCACTGAGATAACACGTAATGTCCATTTTATGCAGCCCAACCCCAAACACAAGCCAAACATGCATCCCGGAGATGCAAATCATCTGCTAGTCACATCCTGATTAAACACTCATTGCCGGACAGCAAAATTAGGGCTAATCATTACATGAAAGACACCCCAATTTAGTACAGAAGACAAAGCGTCTCAATCCCATATTTGCAATATAATTTATGCTGATGAATATATATTACATGCAAGACTACAAAGGCATGCAGAAGAGAGCTACGCGCTCAGTAATGACACAAAGGAAACGGCAACATTCATGAATTTATAAACTAAGGTGTGCAATCAGATTTTCCAAGGCATCTACCCACCTAAGAGATGTCAGTGGGTGCCTAATGAACTTTGGAGGGGAAGAAAAAAAGTGGATGCAAAGTCTTGCTACCTAACTTCCAGGTAAAACACTTTTAAAGTGGTTTTGAAATGAAATCAAAGCAGCTTGTATGGAGACAAATTTGAGAAAACGCCTTCACTCCCCAGGGTAAGTATCACAATTCGTTCGATTATGCCCAGTGCACGACGCCATTACAAACACTTCACAGATTAACCTGAAAAAGCCGAAATCCAAAAAACAACAAAAACCACCCTGAAATCCAACATTTTCCAACTGGTACAGTTTATTACAAAATTTGAATGAAAATTAGTGTTATGGTATATAAAAAATTCAGTACATGCCATCGCTCAGCTGACAGATGAAAACACCCGTGCTAGAAATCGCTGTAATCGGCACTCGAGACTCTCCAGAGGCACCATGGAAGCTGTTGGCATGTGTAGTGTTTATGGGATGTTAAGGCACGGTGATTTAGAAAAGTCAGCTTCTTCGCACCCCTGGTGAATCATCAGTGTTTTGTACATTTTCTCATACATCACACAAATATAAATCACCAGAGATGAAGCTTCAAAAGTAACTGAAGGACAGAGAAAGTTAAGAAAAACTGATACGATACGCAATGATTTTAAATGGCAGGTGAAAGTTACGATACCGTGCAAACACACATACATTTACTGTAAACAGGCCATAAAGTCTTTTACTATTAACCACAAAACTGTTCAGAGTAACCTAGCAGATACACGATTAACCCCTTAAACCCCTCACAATGACTAGCCCAAACGGTGCAGTATCAGTTTCTGTATAAAAAGGCATAGGAAGGATAATAAAAGCACATTGAGAGGTATGAAGACAGTGTTACCAAAGGAATCAAAAAAGATACAATATAACTTGATTAACATTGAATATATAAAACAAGCCATTTTACATCACGATCTTCAGGCTTTGCATTTGTTTTACCGCAGGTCTGACCTGCGGCATCCAGCTTTACCACTGGGGCAAAGACAACAGAGCACCCGTCCGCCAAGAGAAGTGTAGACTGCTGCGAAAAAAAGTGAAAAACAGAGCATTAGAAAGGACAAACTCTCATCAGCAAGAACTTTGAGAAATGGCATCTTCCCAAAAAGAGTAAGAGTGTTGTACAACACCGGTGTCCTGTTGTTGGCCAGTGTGACTCACGTTGTCACTCACACCCCTAATATTTTGGGTTTCTGATATTCCAGTCAGCCTCTGTTGACTTTGCAGCTTCCAGTTTGTTCCCTTTCCTTTCGCTAGACTGTGGCAACACCTGATGCTTCCCCGTACTACACACGTGGCTGATGACATTTGCTAAGTTAGGAAACCAGCCTCTGAATTGCTTTCCAATGTTTATCAGTTGGTTTAACACGCTACCAGAGTTAATATCCACTGACTCACATCTGCATACCAGCCTCCAAGCTCCAGAACTCTAAGAAACATTCCTCTGAAAATGTTTATTTACAAAAGGTGGCCTGAACCATTTACACATCCCCGTGACACCGTGTCAGGCTTTGGCATGGACCTCCACTCCTCAGGCCCGCTCGTGCCCCGGGGACTCTGGCAGCAGCACCTCCCCGCAGCCCATACACATCCAGCGGCTGTACTGGACACGGCGGTGTGTCACGGAGACACAGGAGGAGGCGGAACATGCCAACGGCACCACTCCTGGGTCACCAGGCCACCCAGAGGCAGAGCACAAGGTGTCCCCACACAGATTCACAAGAATTGGCAACGCCACTGCGGCCCCTGCGCTCTGGGCTTCACCTTCCCAAGGCGTCGACACGTTACTGAAAAGCTGATAAATGTATTTCCACTTGCCCCTGACATTTCCCCACAAAACAGGATTTCTGCAGTGACGCGTTAGGAATTTTATATTCTATTTTATATTTGCTGGGATCACTTGGCAAAAATTGAACCAGTTTGCATTAATCCATTTAATGACAAAATTTATTAAGATACAGCTTGGGCAATTATGTGGAAATATCAGAAAAACTTGCTATTAGGTGTGTCAATCTTTTTCATTTTGTTTTATAAACAGCGCGTCATTCCTTGGAAAGCTTTTAAGTCTGCAAAGTAGAGAGTGCTTTGGGAGATGAGGGGACCATTTTGCTGATGGTATTTTCAGATGAACAAACGCAAATGAAAGCGTTGTTGTTCTGCACATGGAGGAACAAAAGCCATCGAGTGACTCTCCTCTGAAGTCTGCCTAGCGCCCCGCATGTTCTACGCAAGGGCAGGTGGGCGCCAGCGACAAGGTGGCTCTTGAGGACCCCGCAAAGACCTTTATACACAAGGTAACGTCCAGCTCCTGCGGAGCCACACGTGCTCAGCAGCAGAGGGAAAACGACAATTTCAATCTCCAGTTTCTCGTTAAGGGAAATGAAAACTTGTGCTGGCCCCCCAGTGCAGCTCCGCAGGGAGCAGAGCTGGAGCGCGGTGGCACCCTTCTCGGCTGGTCCCTAGCCAAGAGACAGCCACGGGCACTGCCAGCAGCTGTTCCAAACGCTACAAATTTGCCCAAGCTTCACATTCTCCAGGCTCTCGATTCCAGCTGCCAAAACCTACAACACGGTCTTTACTTCCTCAAATGACATTTCTCATCAGATCAATTCAGCATTCACTGCATCGTTTTAGAGGGCCGGTTGCCATGACAATGCTCTGTGTGGTTCTGTTAAATGGTGTGGATTCACCGGCAGAAAGGACCGTTCTTATCAGGAACCAGAACAGCGTTAGTGAGCTCAGGAGCCTTTAAAATGCTCAGGGAAATCATGAGCTATACTAAAAGAATTTTCAACATCCTACATCCAACATCATTTTAAGAGCAAGATGCTTGGGTTTTTTTCTGAACGCATTTCCCTAACCGTAACTGTATTTCCAGCTGGCTGTATTTGTTTTCCATAGTCTGGCTTCTGTTACTGGTTTGTCCCAGCATGATCCTGAAGCTGACTGGAAGACAGACGATCCAGATTTGTAAGAATAACAAGAGGGAAACAGATTGCAGAGAGCTACACTTTCAGAAACAGAGGAGGAAAGGGAAGAAACGCCCATCAATAACCATTTAATTTGCAAAAAACAATTCCAGATTTTCGTAATACTTGCTCATTTGAGATGGACAAGTTCAGAAACTAGTAAATATGCTGTTGGAATTACTGCAGGCTTATTTCAAAAGCATTTCACATTAGAGTATCCAAATAAAACTAAATCTGTTTTAATTTTTGGTAACTTATTCCACCCCTCCATCTCCTTCTCCAATCCTTCATTTGAACTGTCAAATACAAGAAGCAATCCAAGTTTGTCTTGAAGTTTTTACCATGCTTCACATGGACTCAAAAGATTAGTGTATCACAAGTTAGGGTAAAAAAAATGGTTCCCGCCTATTCCAGGAGTATTCTGGTGTCCAGCTATGCTCTCAGTGCCTGCCGCCAACACCTCCCCAGGCACTGTTTGGACACAGCAGCTGTGAAATGTGAGGGAGCAGAGGGAAGTGTAGGTCGGCACACCTTTGTTAGGGGTGCTCTCAAAAGCTCTTACGCACCGCCAGCTCGTAGAGTCTGTACTCACAGGCTTCTGTCAAAAACTGCAGCTGGCACACCGGTCGCTAAAATCACCTTCCTTTCCTACTTCCAACCCAGTCTCCACTGGTGCTGCCCTTCATCGCCCTCAGGTTTCCATTTCTCCACAGCGAGGAATCTGTCCCTCCTCTTTGGAAACGTATTCCCTGCGTATAATCTTTGCCTTCGTCACTCCCCTTATCCTTCGCTTGCTCTAGCCTCGGAAGAGAAGGAAACTGCTTGAAGTAATTTTTCCCTTTGCTCTTCCCATAAAAGCTTTAGCGATGCCCCGGTTCAAAAGGGATCAGGCAAACCAGACCTTCCAGTCATCCCACCTGTGCAGTACTTTAGGGTAATACAGACTCATCAGTCTTTTTGGCAAGGATTTGAGTTCAGCGCTACTTCATCATTATGCAAGGCCAGGCTCTTTCCAGAAACCCTCAAAGCACTCAGCAATCTGCTCCCCGCCCCAAAATACATCTGAAACCAGAAGTGGGTATTTCACAGATTCGGACATGACCACATTTCATCCTCCTACTGTTTACTCTCCAGCTTTTCTCTATGAAGGTATTTACACCATACTGCTCTTTTACCAAAATATCTGAAAATATCTTAATATCTGTGCTTTATGAAGGAGAAAATATTTTTAGGGGACTTATGAAGAAAATGAATACATATGTATTTATCTAAAATGAGTGAAAATGTTAATTTTTACATAATTTACCTATAAAATTAGATGTTTTTCTCAGCATAAAAGATAAGTAAGGGTGCAAAAGGGCAATTGGAGGAGACAGTAGCAGAGTTGATCCTTTAAAGTTCTTGTAAAACTAGAACATGAGAGATGCTCAAGATAAGCTGTAACAGAATCAAAAGATTGATATCAAGTATATTTAAATTTGTTGGCAGTTTCAATCTGTTAACTACTGTGTTAATTACAAGTTTCCTGGTTTCTCTGGAAATAGTGAGTTCAATAAAATACAGCAAATAAATCTGATGGGAATGCTGGAGGTTGAAATCATCATTCCTCCTAAACTGCGAAGTCAGTTGACATGCAGGAGGGAAACTTCCCTGAGGCCAAGTTGTAGGTGAGGATTCACTTCAATCTGCTGACAGGATCATTCAGCAACACCCCGGTTCAGCAGGGCTGCCATTGCAGCCCTGACCGTGCACATTAGCCAACAAATTACACAAAGCGTCTATCAATCAGTATCTCAAGGGTAACAAAAAAGAAGTTCAGAATTCTTTCCTGAAAGCAATGTGTCAAACAGTACAATTTCCACAGCTGCTGCAGAAACGCACCGTTTCCAGTGAAACAGCAGGACCTCCACGTATGAAGATCTCATTCAAATCCTTCTCAAATTTGTTCACATTCAGTATTTCAGATCAACTAACTTTCTGAAGATTTAGTTCAAACTAAATCACGAGATGATCATGCGGATGCTTGGTTAAACCTGCAAAACTCTCCTGCTTAATGCATTTAGTGGTCCGAGATGTATTCCAGATTAGCAATGTAAAGTATCCGCAAAATAACATTTCACTGGGACACACGTGAGCATGCTCAGAACTCTGTTTACTTAGGTATCCATGGCTGCAAATTCAGCCCGGGACAAACCATGCTCCGATTTGTTTTTATAAATACCATACCCAGTCCTACCAGAAGCTGTGACACACAGGGAGTCTGGTGCCGTTACTGGCTAACCATCAGCGGGAATACCACATCCCATTAGCCCTCCAATACTGGATTTGCTGTGAAATCAGTATCTGGGAACTGAAAAAAAAAGCTCTGAATATATTTGTATCATTTGGAATCCCGTGCTCTGCAAGCAACAACTATGGACAAGCCTGGTAGATTTAAGGTTGGTTTTTTCCTTACCAAGGATCAGTGTAAAGGATGCCGTGTGATTAAACGTGACTCGTAAGTGACACAAGGAATCGAGCTCCTTTGAGAAAAGCAGTAATAATAATTTACACTACGTAAGGTTTCCTGCATCAAACAGACATTTTCACAAGCGGTCAGAGCTTGGCCATACGATAACAAAGTCACCATGAAAACTTGGGACCTACGGTTCAGACTAACGTATTTAACAGGCTGCTTAATGACCAGCTCCTGCCTGAGGAAGCGAGCGCTTCGTGTCAGACACTGCTACTGCATCCACTGCGTGGTCAGCCACAAAATCACCCTCAGGGTTTAGATCTCCAACTCTGGGAAAACAGATCTCAGTATGGAAGTTGGAAGACAGGATGCAAAGACTCCTCTGTGCAAGACTTGGAATTGTGACAGTAAGAAACCTGAGTTTGAATTACTTAATTACTTCATTCAAAGATCATGGTGCAGGTACCAGGAAAGCCATCAACTTCTGCTTAAATAGGAATCCAGTGAACAAGTTTATTCCTTAGGAAAACTTTTTTCCCTCCTTTTTCCCCTTCTTTTTCTCTCTTCCCTTTTTTTTCTTTTTTGTTTTTTTAATATAAACAGGAAGACTGAAGGTTCAAGTAAAGGCAACAAAAAAAAATCTCCTTATTTTAGGCTTGGAATGTTGGCAGCTGCCACAAGGTCATAAGGGATAATATAATCCATTTTATTCAAGCTTTACATTCCAGAAGACCAGCAATCACAACTGGAGTATTAAACTGAAGTATTAAGCAACAAGACTCCTCATATCCTTCTATTTTAGAAAAATTATGCCAGAAGAGCTGCATTGTGAAGAAAGCATGAATATATGCTACAAGATTTTTTTTTCTTCACTCACTTTGATCCCATCTATCGTAGAGGTATGACATTGAGGGAAGCTGCGTCCACTACACATAGCCAGTGTGCCTATAACTTAATTTGGTGCTTTGAAAAAACTGCTACAAATTCAGCAGACTACAGGCCCCAAAACACCGTAACTTTTGTTTATGTACAGTCAAATTCATTTTCTGAGCAGCTTTTCCGAACAGAAACAAAGCCAGATGATCCAAAAATAAGGCACTGAAGATAAGCAATTACAGGTCTCAAGAACAGCTGGAAAGGTAACATCAGCATAGATTTTTTTTTCTTCGTCTTTCCAAATCATCACTCAATTTTTTTTTTATAAGCACTGTAAAAGCAACTCCAACATGCAAAATTAACAATAAAGGTTGTGAGAAATCTTATTTAAGAGGAGTAAACAAGTCAGAAAAGTAATACCTGATGCATCCAGATGTTAAGCATCTTAATCATCACCAGGCTTCATCCTCATTTGGGCTTGCATCTGTGCAATCATCTCCTGCATGCGGCGCAGCTGTAAGAGAAAAACACCCACATGTTTAAAACAATTTCATGAGGAATCCAAAATCCAGGAAACTTCAAAATCTTTTTCTTCCACAGTGGAACGCAGATCCGATTTGCCTCTTTATAAAATGGAAGTGTTCAATTAATTCACTTGATCGAATACTTTGGTTTTCCCATCTTAAATTCTTTAACGCATTACATCTAACTTTCACAGAAGATTTGTGAGACTACTTAAAATGAAAATTAAGCAATAAAATCCAAATCCTTTGAAGCTAGCTATGTTTGCAGACCTGTGTTATTAACATTTAATCTACAGTAAAGAAAACAAGCCCTTTCTGTGTGTGCAGAGATACTCTGCTGGGTGAGCCACAGCAGCTTCGCTGTGACACAGTGCTGGAAGCGCAGTGTGGCGTAGGGACACTCATCCTGGGGCGAACCAGAGAACTCGCCACTTTTCGAGCAACAGTAACAGCTGAACGTGCAGACAGAATCTAAAAACTACTTCAAAAGCAAACCAGAAAGAGATGTTTACAGAATTTAGAAAGAGAGACTAAACATATTAAGCACCAATATTTCTACATTTAAACAATGACTTTTCCTGGAAATAACTGTTTTCTGACAGGCATTTTCTTGTGACACTTATAAGTTAATTTCCACCTCATAAAAGGTCAGTTATATATAATGCATTTTTTTCGCCCAAAATAACAATTTAAATAAGTGTTCCTAAGAAAGAATAAGAAACAGTAATACAGATTTTCAATATGTATATGCAAATACCTCTAATTTCGTTTAAAAATTAGTAGGTATTTTCTTCCAGATGCAGGTGGGGAAGGCTCCACATGCACAATTGCAAGTGCCCTATCTTACAGACTGGAAAAAAAATAGGCTGCAATTTCCATGCACATTGTATAAAATGTGAGTCTATCTCAATTTGGAGATAATGTAAATAATCTGAGGCTCGTAGAGGAAATTTTCATTATTTTAAGAATAATTGTGTAGTTTTTAATATATCCAACTTTATTCTCTGTTAGGAAAAGGCTGTTAGTAAAAGAATTGTTTTCATTTATTTTCGGGGGTGGGTAGAAACTCTTCAAGTCAAAAAGCATTGCTACGTTTAAACAATTATCCCGCATTTTCACCCAGTCAAGCACATTAGCTATTGTGACCGTAGTTACTCCATCAAATTCAATACAAAAGAATCTGCGACAAATGCTTGCCCACATGTATGTGGAATTGAACTGTTTGCTTTTTTTTAAATAAAAAAACCAAAACAAAACAAGGCAAAACCCAGAAAGAAACATCACAGAACAGGGGAAAATTAAATGTAGATGCCCCGTATCATTTTTTGTTGCCTGGCCTTAGATGCAGATTTGGGAAAGAGTGAGGAACTGAAGCACGGAGATTGCGGCGCAGCCAGAGGTCACCCCGCCTGCCCAAAGCCAGGGCTGGCCACGTACTGGTGCTCGTCCCCTTGCTGCAGCGGCGCAGGGCTCAGCAGAGAACTCAGGTTCCTGCGGCTGCAGCGTAGGCACGTGCTGACAAAAGGAGCTCCACACTGGAACAGTGTGAGATACAGCTAACTCTGTAATGATTATTATATACCCATCACTATCTTTCTGCTAAACACTTAAAACAAAAAGCTTCCCATCACAAAGATAGCATAATGCTGCAGGAAGGAGGGGAAAAAGCAGAAAGTCTCAGAAATGAGAGCTGCATTGATTCCATGGTCCAAGAAAAGAGAGAAGTTTCAAAGATCCTCTTGTAAAAATGTAAGACACCTGGTCTTTTGAACTGCCTCTCTGCAGATTTACCTTCAGAATAAAACTAGCTTATTGGAAGCTCGCCTACTTGAGCTTTCCCAAGAGCACTCCAAGCTGAGCCATGAAACATTCCCAAAATAGAAACCATTCAGTAATCACAGGGGAAGATGCTGCTGCACATGTATTATGGCAATTGCTCAAACGCAGCATTCTGCTACCAGCCCAACATATTTTAAGACTTAAATACTCAAGCTTAATTGATAAAAATATGTCGATACCGTGAAAGAATTCAGATGCTGCATATGATTGAAATGTAAGGTCAGACAAAAGCACTAGGAGACCAACCCTGCTTGAACATGAAGACTGTAAGCATATTTTTCTTTTCCATTTTCATGCGGTGTTTTTAAGATCTACAGGTCAAGTGTCAGTCTCATCCATGAGCTCAATAACGGCAAGTTTCTGAAGCTATTTTAGCATAATTCAATAGAAAAAGTGTCAGGCACAAATTCTGTTAAAAAAAAAACCTAGACACATTATTGTCTCCTGTAGCCATTAGTAGGTTAAGTCCTCATTGAAGTTTCCTTCTCATATGGGAAGCTGGAAAAAAGAAAAGAAAGGGTACTCAAGCACACCTATCTTTTTCTCTGCATCAGCATTTTGGTTTGGTTTTTTGTTGGGCATGTGATATGCACACAACCCAGAATGGTTTCTTTCTGCTGTAAAAACTGTAGCTTCTCAAGAGCTCTAAGCACAAGCACACTCAGAACTGTGAGTTCCGTAAGAATATTCTTAGCAGACAACCTCTGAGTAAAGATAGAAACCACACGCTAAAACCTGGCTGTGTAGCTACAGGGCAAAAGTGAGAGGTAATAACTGAACTGAAGAAGAATGTACACAAATATCTTGGAGGGAAAATAATTTGCACAGTAGGAATCCTGTCAGCTCAAGTGTAAAATTAAAATTAAAAAAAAAGACGAATCAAACCGTATTGTAACCAGAGTGGTAACCACAGCAGCCTCTGCCACAATTTCTCTTCAAGTAGAAGACAGGACGTAAGAACCGTTCCTACACATCACTACACAAGCTAAACACAACTTGGGTGTCTTCACCTTTTTAGACCCACCGCCTAGACAGAAACAATCTTTCCTCTTCATAGAGGTGAAAAGATCACAAACCCCACTGAAATTGATGTCATATCAACATCTGTGTTCCCTTCGCTGCTGGGGACCGCAGGCACCAAGGGCATACTGTGACTTTGATCCTGCTCCGCAGTAAACCCTCTCCCTGGTGCGAGCAGCATTAGCATATTCTGCAGGGAACTTGCATCGTCCCCTAAAGGGAGGATACTACAGCGTGACAGCAGAGGGTCAATGCACATGATGAAAACGAAGCCAGGAAACAATGTTTGGAAACCTGTTAAAACTTACAGTTCCTGTGAATTCCTGGATAATAAAAATGCAAAGCTTAACCTCGGTATAAACTCCACTTAATTTGCTTATGTCAGGACTAAAACTTACTTCAAACTTTCACATAACTACTGCGTGGTGACTACACACAACTACTGGAGCAACACAGAAAGGAAACAAACATTTAACATGAGTTTTAAGGTTACAGAGTTAAAAACGAGCCATAGAGCTTCTTAATGCCATTAGCAGAAACCACAGACACACAGCTTCGCTTCACCTACAGGTCCGATTTCAGCTGTAGTACGTTTTGGCCAAAATACCAACAAGTAGCACTCTTGTCTGAAAAAGGCGAGTGGCTTTTCAGTGACATATCTACAGATCCCACAGGAAAAGAAATGTTATAAAATGAACAGAGTACCCCACTGGCACGCTTCCCCTTCCAACACCAAGTATGATTATTTCTGCCCATGCCTTTACATGAGAAAGTTCCTAAGAGAAGAGGCTGCAAGAACAGGGCAAGATGGAAAACTGCAGACAGTGGATTTTCTAGTAAATCCAGACGTTCCTATGACAGTTGCTGTTGGTTAAAAACACTTCCAGCACCAGAGAGCACAACTGACCTTGTTAACTGAAGACAAGACAAATAATCCTGACAAAGTTACTTTTCTGGAAAAGGGGCTACCATTGAGATACTGCCTTTCACAGACACATTGACATTACAGATAGCAGAAGTCACTACAGCCACAGCCATGGCACTACAGGGCAGCAAGCAGTGTTCCCTCAACAAACACTCAAAAGGACAAAACAAATCAATTACCCAAAAGAAAAAAAAAAGAAAACAGTTGTTCTCCATTCCAGCCCCCAAGGGATTCCCATTGCTAATTGCTTACTAAGGTTTTTTTCCTGGAGATGCCCTCCCAGGACTATGGCGACATCACTACGGAGCAAGGCTGAAGCATTCTGCCCCCCGCTCTGGGCTATAACACCTTACAGCCAAGTTCAAAGTTCAGAGCCGGCTTTATTTCCCTCAGGTCTGCAAACCTTCAGCAGTCACGTTGTCTCTCCACATAAAAGTTTCCACCTTCTCTTTCGAGAAAATCCTTGGGCAAACCCCTGCAGTAGCAGACGGTTACCCACACACGTTCGTCACATCCGGGACGGCAGCCCCCAGCCCAGCAGCCCCACGTGGACCCCACGCCAGCGCAGGCTCTTCACCCCGTGTGCCAAAGGCTCAGAGACACTCAGAGCGCCCAAGGACAGAAAGAAAGTAACCCCAACATTGCGGTTAACTCCAACGACATTCAGCCTGCTGCTGACCAACTGCACTGCACACACCGGCGCACAGGGATGTGCCCAAAGCCTCGGGGTAGCTCACGGAAAAAATCAGAGGAAGCTTGTTCCTTCTTGTTTTCATGTAATCGTGGCCCTAACATTTTCCCCAAAGTATTGCCTCTCAAAACTTTGAAAGGTTTTTTATTAGGAGATTTTTTCCAGAGTAGGAAGAACATGGCACAACGCTACAAACTTCCTTAAGTTTGTGCCCACTCATACCACAACGTCATAATAATCTGAACTGCAGCATATTTACAGTAAGGAACGTGGATACCTATATCCTTATTTTCACTTCCCAGCTCAGAAAAACAGGTCACCACTTGCAAATGAGCAAAAAGTACAACCAGACTGAGCAATAAATCCAAAATGACAGATTAGCAATTCCAAATTGCTGAACTGCGGACCACATCCTTTGGCATAATAGATCATTTAGCAAAACTGATCCCTTGATAAAGATGATCCTGGCACTAGCCCAAGCATTCATTCCTTCCAAGGTTATATAAACCTCACAAAACTGTAAATAGAACTTCAAGCACCGTTACTGATGGGAATGCAAAACAGGAGGGGAAATGGGTATTTGTTTTCTCTGCGAAGGCCATGGAATGCAAGCCCATTTCCTCTGTGCCTCTCTCCTCCCCAGACTCTTCCCAGTCTGAACCTTAGGGATGATACAGAGATGAAGGGATTTCATACCGGCTTGTCTACAGAAGATTCACCAAAGCCTCTTGATCTCTTTGGGATAACAGAACACAGAAGTTAAAAATCCATTTGTTTTTTCAAGTTCTAATTTAATTGTCTGCAACTTCAGCAGCAGTTATTCAGAGATGATTAGTCCCAGAGGAAACTTTCAGAGACTGTCCTCCAAGAAATTCAAGACTTTGTCCTTTAGTCATATTATACATAAAAAAACCCCAAACATTACATACATATACATAAATACTATATTATATATTCACACAGAGCGGTCAGAATAGACCAGTATATAATAATGTGCCTGCTGTACCAATAGTTTTGAGGGGAAACAATTATAGGAGAATTTTTTCTGATATAAGCCTTAAGGCAAATAGTTTACAAGGATATTGAAGTCTCTACTTAACTCCTAAGCATGAACAATTTATGTAGTTCACGTAACAGGAGAAACACTTATGACAAACTCTAAGTCTACTGCCTGAATCTTGGAAGCATTAAGAAAAAAGTGAAAAAGAAAAAACACCACCAAACATTTCCAAACAATGCTCTTGACATTTTCAAAGCATCTAGTACTCCTGGCTACCAGCTCGTGGTCTATGGTCGCTCTGCACATGCATCAGTGAGCGGGAGGCAGCTAATCCGTGTGCGGAGTACTTGCACAAGGTCCACTCCTGTAAGTGCATGGCCATCAAGTGTGCTTATGTTGCTAAATAAAGTTATACAGTGATAAAGATGCAGCTCGTTTAATCTCCAGTAATTCATATTATTAACTACTATTTATGGTGATAATCAGCTGCTTCTGTGTTTCCTCTTAGGAAAGTTTTTTGCTATTTATGTCAACGTGCCAGGGTTAGCTATTTTTAAATAAGGATGCTACAAAAAGAAAATGCACACACTGAGGTAAATATATTTCAAAAATTTCCATGTACGGCAGTCTGAATCCTTCACCTTAGAAACAACAAAACTGCTTGTAGTTTTTTATTTTTTACTCCAAATCACTGCATATATGCACTGATCTTTTAAATTACGCCTTCCTCCATTTCTGGACTTAGATCCAAGCTGAACTGGATAAAAGAAGGATAAACAGAAAAAACACTATCTTCCAATTGGCAGCAAGTCTTAAGTTTTCACAATGTGAGCAGTCATAAGCATTGGCAGTGTACTACTTGAACTTAAATACGAGGCTAAAAATCTCTGAATCTTTAAAACTTTAGCATAAAAATGTTAAGTCAAAAGGCCTAGTAATGACTTGAAACTGGAGTAAGAAATCAGAGACTGAAAGCATCAAATTCTAAGTTGACTGGTACAACAGAAATACTATGAATTTTGCTGCAAGTCAAGATTAAGATGAAAAAAAACCCACACACTGATTTTACCATGGGATTTTTAAAACTCAACAACCTTTTTCTACTCCATAGCCACAAAACATAAGAAGAAATTTACTGGTAATACACTCACAGTAAGCCATGCACATCTGAAACGACATTAGACTGTCAGCGTACCCCAACATGCTATGTTTAAAGCAGCATACGTAGCTGACAAATATAAGTTGATGTCAGTACCTGAAAAATAGCAACTATCCTTTGGAAAATTAGTATATGAACTGGAAGTGATAAATGCCCGCGACACCTGCCTACAACCAAGAGCCCCCAAGCTACCTCCCATCCACAGCGAGCAAGTGACAACAAACAAACCGCTTTGTACGGGACTGTGCTGATTCGGTCTGCTGTTTTTCACAACTCCGATCTTACACTCTGTAGGCAGCAGTTGACGTAGAACACTGCAATTGGAGCAGAGCATGTTATACCAAAGAACAACGGTTTTAGAAACTCCCTCTTACCTCAGCCTCTTTCTGCTGAAGGATTCTATCCTTGTCTACCACTTCTTCTTCAACAGGCCTGTTGAACAAAAGAACGCAGAGGTGGTATAAGACACAGATGCAAAAGTCTCCAAGAACAGATTCAAGGTTCACATTCCAGCTAATATAACAACAACAAAAAAAGCCGACATGCTTCCTCACAGGGGAAATGAGGACATTTTTAAATCCGTGTTTCCCTTTTGTAAAAGGCCATCTTTACCTCATAGAGTCCTGTTACCCTTTGTTTCTTAAAATTCTTCTTCACTGCTATGGGTATTTTCTGGCATTTACTCTAATCAAGAAATTCCCTCCACTGTCTGTACATGGCACAAAAATCAAGCATTAGAAAGCTGTATAGGCTATTTCCTTTCTTCTTTAAGATCAAAATGCTTGGCTGAATGCTTAAAGAACAAGCAAAATGGGAACACGAGTTAAGTTGCTATCAAAAAGGATGCAGCACAGGTAGATGCAGATTTTTTGTATAAGTCTGCCAAGGACAAAAACCTTACCAAGGAAAAAAAAAAAAATCCACAAAACCCACACACATTACCAAAAAAAGATTGTTTGGCCTAAACTTCTCTCTCTAGCTCTACATGAAGGAGCACGAAGGAGCACGAGAACAGCCACCAACGCAGCCTTGCAAGAGCTGGAGAAGCAACAGCCTATCTAATCAGATAACCTGCCCACTAGAGGTTATTTTTCCCAAGTAGACATCATTAAATAAAAACTTATCTTGCTTGCAGCCCTCTGCTGCTTTAAGCGCATTCCAATTAAAAGCACAGAGAAAAGGGAATGGATATGAAAACAACAACAGTTGTTTGTAGGCACAGAACCTTGCCAGATATTACTCCTCTTCATGAAGAGCATTTCGTACAAGTTTCAGTAACTCCACAGGCTGAAATCTCAAGAGAAATTATTAGTTACAGGAGGGATTAGTCAGAAGGAAGAGCAAGTCCAATGCCACGGTGGAGAAAGAAGAGACTCGCGAGCAGGAGAGCCCAAAGGCACCCACGTACTTACTTGCCAGTTCGTTTTAGCCTCTCTGAACGGAAGTTCTCGTAGTGCAAATCTTGGGTCACCTCCTGCAGGTCCTGCATGTGCGTTCTAGAACATGCAAAGGGCTACTGAACACTTTGTCCTTCTTGTCAAAGGAAAGAAAAACACCCTTTTGTCTTCTATTTTTGTTTTACATAATGGGTGCATTACTGGAAAAATAATCCCTACAGACCAAGTCTGCCATAAAGCCAGACTGAGCTTTCATGTTTATTGGTCTTTAATTCATACTTAAGTGCCCTTCCACCAACATTCTTCAGAGACACAAAGTAGGGTATTTCTCTTCTTATTTACTAATTCCTTTATAGGAGTTGTCTGTAAAACTTGATTATACAGTGTAAGAACCTTGTTAAGACTGTAATTCAGAAAGATGCTTTAATTCCTAAAGTATTTTTAGACTCTTAAGTGCTATTAGGTATAATTTGTAACTGAGAACTAGGTGGAGCTCATTGGATCACATTGCAGCTGACATGGCCTAAAAATTTGCAATTGACAAAAAGGAGGAAAAAAAATGCTTGCTACTGATGACCAGCAGAGGGCAATCCCTGCCCAGTAGAGACAAATCAGAAATCCACAATGGAATTCAATTTCCAACAATACTNAAATATATATATATATATATAAAAATACTTAAAACCATCTACAGAGGCAGAATAACCACATCAGAAAAAATCATAAAGGAGCAGGGTATCATATTCAAAATAGGATTTCCCATACTGCCAAGAAAATGGAGCTTTGAATTCAGAATACTCTTGACAGTTTAATCAATCACTGAGCAATATTTTAAAAGCCTCTCTGCCCCACCCACTGCACTCTAAGAAAACTTTGATTTATATGTAAAGCCATCAAATCAGTTCACATAAGGCATAAAAACTGTCACATGTACCTGACAATGTAAAATACAGAAAATATTTTCTGAAGTCAGAGATCAGAGGATTACAGCAGCAAAACAAGCTGCAGGGGGCCAAAAAGTGACTGCAGACAGCCATCAGAGCTAGGTTCCAATTCAGGAGTTCATGTTCTTGTAACTCCCTAGTCAGTGAAACGGTTACGTCACCACAGGAGATGGGATGATTTTACCATTACTCACACCAGCATTGTGCGCAACTTGAGGAAATCATTGTGCTCTGGATTTTCAACTTCAACAACTCCCCAGGGATACAGACGGCCTCTGATTTTTTTCCCTTTCACCTCAATAAGTTGATTGGATCCAATAACAGCAAAGGGAATGCTAGCCTAGTTGAGAGGGAGCAAAACAAGAGACTCTCTTGATTGGTTGCTTTTTTTGTTTTTCTTTTAAGGAAAGCACACAGACTTTTAAGTAACAGACAAGAGATAGGAAAAAGAAATGTTGACAAATGCACTCTACTAAAATCCTTCCACCTCCAAAACCCAACAAATCCTAATGTAGGCAATGCAACCTCTGGTTAGTAACACCTGTGGGTTGGGTCGGATCCGTTTGGCTTAAGAGAGGCAGAGAAGGAAATGACGCTTTGCTTTAGGAACACTTGGCTGTTGTTG
The DNA here is from genome assembly GCA_013398295.1 of Chionis minor. Taxonomy (NCBI): domain Eukaryota; kingdom Metazoa; phylum Chordata; class Aves; order Charadriiformes; family Chionidae; genus Chionis; species Chionis minor. The sequence continues at coordinate 850,936 of VZSF01001201.1, read as the reverse complement.
AAGTACAGTTTGGGCATAACGTGTCATCTGACATAACATCACTCATGGAAAACGGCCAACAGAAACACATTTCAGATACAGACTAAAGCAGCTCAAGAGAGAACGGCAGAGACATTCTTCAAGCACCTTTGCAAGTACCACAGCACAAAGAGGAAATTACTTCAGTAAAACCTTTACTATCTGCTCTAACGAGAGGAAAGTTGTTAGTTAGTATAGTAACCGTCACACACACATTTTCTCTCTCTCTGCTTGCACAGGTTTGAGTCAGAAAACAGGCTGCAAACGACGGGTTTTGGTGAAGAATTGCTTACATTTAAAAGAGAAAAGAAAAGAAAGTCGTGACATGCTACATTTGGAATTCTGATGAAGCAGAGACTGGAATAAAAAGGACAATAATTCAGAGTCAACATGCAAAGAAAATCTGAATTTTCAAAATGTTATAAATGAATATAGAACTTTTAAGCATGCTGTAGCCTTGAAGTACTGCAGCAAAATAATAACTTAGGTGTGAAACTTGCCTTTAAAACTCTGGTTTGCTCTTTAAACTCCTCATCTTCATCAGAGTCTGCATCAGGGAGCTGATAAATCCTAATGCCATGTTCAGAAATCTCATCCAGAACCTGAAGTTTGCAAAAAAAGAAGAATGAATTCTTATTTCATTGAAGAGGTATTAAGTTAAAAAATATACAACTGACTTACTGGTCTGTCACAACTAGAAAACTCAAAATGAAAAAAGGAAGCCTACAGTAGACCCTGGTTGGATTTTAACGATTTTATTTCACTATAGCAAAAGAAGTATCATTTGCTGAGATGACCTCTCAATTAAACTGCTTGTAATCGATCTGTGACAGTGTGCAGAACTGGGAATGGCTAAAGATGAGCAGCAGCTCACCTGTCTGCCCACTCAAAGAGAAACAGACTCGCTGACTAAACACATCTGGTGAGGTTCCTAACATATGGGGTTTGCACGTGACCTTAACAAGCATATTTTTGTGCGGTGATAAAGAAATAAAGATTTAAAGTAAACATATCAAGATGCAACCAAGGACTTCAGACAACAATCCACGGCTGTACTTAGCAAATAAACATCAGAATTAGAACACTAGTTGCTATGAACGTTAGCTGCAAAGCTAATAAAATGTTTGTAATAGAATGCACTCTTGCACAGCACTTTTTCAAGACTAACAAATATGCACTTGGCTCAATGTCCAAAGTGCCAAATAACACAAGCTTAAAGATTTAAAGAGAGGCACAAAAGATTAATGCATTTTTAGAAAACACAGCAAGTAAATCTTAAAAAAAAAAAAAACCCCGAAGATTTACATGAAGCATAATACAGAAGCAGACAAAACCAGAGTGAAGTTAATATGAAAAAAAGTAAAAGCAATGAATTTGTAGGATTCATTAGTTACAGCATCAAAACCATGCAGCTCACATCCAAATCTATTTTCGTGTATTTGATATGTACAAAAATTTAAGAGACAGTGCCTATTGTCCCTTGAATGAAAGAGACAAAAGCATATTATCCACTTAGACTGGAGAAAGTTATTCAAAATCCACTATGAGAAAAAACATCCATCCACAGTTTTCTTAGTTGTTACTAATGTCTGACAGTAACATAAAAAATACACTATCTGTATTCCGGTGTACATTCTTTTCCTAATGAGATCGCGGCAGGGGCAAGCAGCTAGCATAATTCCAGGCCTTCGGCAGTTTCAAAAGGTGGTACAAATAATTCTTCCATCAAAACCGAGCAGAACACTTCTACTGCCACGCTGTTTAAAATGGTTAAGTCAGAAATCCCGTCACACACGCTGACAAGGTCCTCCTCCGCTCGGCAAGCGTGGCAGGGCGAGGAGAGCAGGCGGAACGCCGAGAGCCCACGATGACTCTCCTCAGAGGGATCTCGGGGGACTCAGCAGAAAAAGGGGAACTGGGCCAACTTCCCAGAGTATTCCCCAGCCAGTTCCAACTGTAACCCCACAGCCAGCACTACTGCAGCCATGAACTCCTAGAGGAGACGAAGTTTGGGCAGAATGGGGGGGGCGGGCGGTTGAGGTAATCACAGGCTTTTCCAAATGCTTGTATGTAAGGACTGGTGCTGCCATTACTACATTGGTAACGGGACATTAGCCTGGGAACACAAACACAACCAGACTGCAAACGCACGAGAGGTCTTAACGAGCTGCTGGGTTCTGCGACCCTCTGGCAAGCCATAGCTACAGTACAAATGAAACTCGGCCAACAGGGCTGGATTATTCAACAGCTCTTTGAAATAAAGCAATCCCTCACACCACTACAAGAGGAGTGACCATGTAGGAACCACGCTTTTCTATTCCCATGACAATGTTTTCCTGCCAGGTATATAAACATCCCCCGCACTCACACGTGCACACACACAGAGTAAAATATTATGAGCCCCCACCTACACAGAGAGCAGTAGTTTGAAAAGGAAAAAGAAATTTGGGAATAAGTGTTGCCAAAAAGCAATTAACAGTTACATTTGCACAATTACATCTAAACCAATGCATGTTGTTAGTGTTTTGCAAAATGGGAGATAACTAAATTGTCACCAAACGATAATAAAAGATGCACAGCTGGGATAGGTGGGGCGGTGCTGCAGTGCGATGCCTTTAAGTAGCTGCATAAAACAAGAAAGCACATTTAACCTGGCTGAGATCTTAAAGATAAAATGCAAGTGAAACAATAACGGGAAAGTCGACAACAAGGGGTGCTAGAATAATATATTACAGCTGTTAAACCTAGTGCTTTCCTGAAAGGAAAAAGAATTGCAATAAAAACAAACTGTATTTTATGGTTCTAACAATGAAACAGCATTTTGCTTCTTCAAATCTGAATTTTATTGGCCTCAGAGGATTCTGTGTTCCTAAAGATTAGCCTTCCCATGGGAAATTAAAAAAAAAAGTCAAAATATTAGTTCCCCTCTCATGAAGTCATTCTTTTGAGCAGGTTTCCTTAGCAGCCTTGCATGGCACCGCTTGTGAAACTGCCTTGCATTTCTTCCCACTCAAGAGTTTTTAAAAAATAACTTTGAATTCCAGAAAGACCAAACAGGAATGACTCCAAGCTGGGTTTCCTTTGCAAGCACCACAAACTGATCTTGCTGCTTAGGCCAAAGCGGCAAAACAAAAACATTTTACTTCAGATTGATGGCCAAATGGCAGAAACATCTAAAAAAAATAAGACTTCAAGCTGCGTCAGCAAAGCAGGATTTTGATTCTTATTCTTGATTAGAGATTCTTTTAGCCAAGATGCTTTGAGTTAGAACAATATACAGCAGCCAGACGTTCAAAGCTTTGGAACCACATGATACATTTGACTTAGTATAAACTCAGTTTGTGGAGTGACCTTTGCCAGCAGTACAAAAATAATGAGGCTTGTTTACCTGTTTCCTAACCCCTCCCTCAGACTACAGCATAAGTGCCATTCATCTTGTTATATTTAGCCAATGCATAACTGTGGTGTCCATATATGTAAGTCAAGGCTGTTTAAAGACTATTTAGTTAAAAATAAATCTGCTCAAGCTAGAACTAGACAAGGATTAGCACTGAATATGTCAAGAGAGGTTGCCTTCAAATTAATCTGTTCATCACAGGATACGTAAACTGGGATTCATCTCCATCCTCCGCAACAGACGTACATCATAAACCCTCAATCTAACATCATTTTCAGAACCGTACTGAAAAATAAGCAATTCCAAATGCACATTGGGAAACACATTTGCTGGCGCCACTGCCATGTTTCAGCTAAAATCTGATGTAAATAACACAGAGGCCACCAAGCAGCAGACAAAAGGAGCACAGAAGAAAGAATCCCAAAACAATCACGGCAAGTATTGAAATCTAGTAAGAGTCTACTCCTCTTCCTTTCACCTAAGAACTGCTTTCGCAAAAGATGACTGGTGGCCAGACCTATTTTCTATCAGTTTATCTTATGTATTTGAACTGACAAAGCAGAAAATTCAGATTGCCAGTGAATTATACTGTCAAGTAACAATCCTGAGCGTGACCTGGTATTCCACATGAACAGGTAACCTAGTAGGAAAACACGCGTGCAAGAGGACATACATTCTTCCATAGCAACGAAGCTACAAAGAGCATCCTGCTAATGTATTAGCACAACTTTCCTGCCTCTGTATTAGTGTTTTAGTTTGCCTCGTGGGTCTTAGTTTGTGTCACGGGTGCTGTTATTAAGCAAGTTTCCAATCATCCCGCCTTAACGCCATTTTGCTACAAACCATGCAGCACAGCTAGCGTACGCAAACCAAATTTCTTCTGGATGAAACTAAACCTAAAGATGTACACTCGGAACACATCTAATGCACTCCCTTCACTAACGGGCATTCAGTCCGCTGCACTACACGAGAGCTGGTCTGAAACATCTGCACTACCTGCATTTCAGGGTGAGCTGTGCCCTCCTCACCAGCCGCTTGGCTCAACACCTGCTCTGCTGGCGCCCACTGCTCGCTAAAATCGATGAAGCCAAGAACGGCCAGACTCTCTGCAAGTGCAACTGGGACAGCACATCTGACTTCAGTGGAGATTTCCCACCTCACGCTTCCCGAGGATTAGGTTCTTGGCCAATACCATTCACCCCTCTTCAGTCTGACTTTACTCTCTATTTGGCTTTAACATTGCGTGGGGTGCACTGTTCTCACGACCAAGTGTTGGACCTACTCTTCTCTTCAGCCTTTCTCTCTCCTTCAGCGTCAGTGTGTCAGCCTTGGCAATCACAGGGACAATGTTGACTTTCCCATGAAGAGCCTTCATGAATTCTACATCTAACGGTTTCAGCCTGCGAACAAGCAGAAAAGAATAGAGAGAAAAAGGAGTGGTTTGTTTTTTAACAGACCAAATGTATTAAAATTTATTTATTTCAAGTATCTACATAAATAGTATTTCCCGAATAAATTAGGACACAAAGCTTGCTTATCAGCTTGGTTGTGTAAAGGTTGAATTGCAATAAAAATTCCCACTATAAGATAAATCAGATATTATAAGGTCTTACGTTTCTGGGTGACAAACAACATAATACTGACTGCTTCAAAACAATATCAAATGCCAAAAAGGGGACAAAGCAGAGGAGAGCATTAATCCCCAAAGACCGTTTTAATTGCACTGGCTAACTGACAGTGTAGGAAGTAACTCAATTGAAGTGAAGTTTCCAGTTCAAGTAATGAACAGACTTACAAACACAATATAACGCCCTAAAATGCAAGAGCTCAACAGCTTTTTCTTACCCATGCCCAAAGGGAGAGATGAAGTAAAAACAGCAATGGACTCTGTTGTCTATAATGTGGCGCCTGTTCAGACCGCTCTCATCATGAAGGTATCTTTCAAACTGGTTGTCGATGTACTGGATAATTGTTTTGAAGCTGTGGTATGGGGAAGGGAGGAGAAAGAGAGGCATCTTAGATCAGCTTTAAAATAACAAAAAGAGAATTATGAAAAGATAAGAACATAAGGAGAAGACTCACACTTTTATTAACAACGGTTCTGTTACAAAAATTCAACTTCCTAACATTGTATCTACCACTAAGGAAAAGTATTTTGATAATGCAAAAAGGTATTTTCATAGCAACCACCGTGTCCATTTACGCCTAGAGCTACTTTCAAGTGTTACTCTGTCCACTGGATAAAAAGTTCAAGTGCAAGCTCAGAAAAAAAGCACTCAGTGCACTGAGACAACACTGACAGGAACAGAAGATTGAGGATTTTTCTGCTTTTTTTCTGGGGGTAGGGAGTGAGGATTTGTTTTTAAACCAGCTGACAAAGGACATATCCCGGATATCCTCTTGATTTGCAACCCTGACCCTACAGCTAGGTTTCTATAGTAACCTATGAAAATTCTGGTATTCTAGCCTGTTTGAATTAAGTACAAATACGTTTTCAAGTCATGCACTAAAGCATCACATGATTTATTAAGCTATTTTTGTTACCTTACAGAATCCTTTTCTGTTGGCAAAGAAAAATAATTCCTACTTAGTTCAAGGCAATTTAAAATATGCCCTGCAAAGAAGTAAAGGATAACAAAATTTGATCATATAGATTAATCGGATACAAAGAGCAATGACCAGAGAGAGAAAACACAATGCATTACTAAGACGACTGCTTTAAGATATTCCAGAGCATGTAGACACCTGCAAACAACATTAATATAAAAGGACACTTTATATTAAGTACTGCAGGGGAAGGGAAATGAACACACTGATGAAGATAAGATTAGGCAGATGATTCTGTCATGAGCGTATCTTAAACTACTTGAGGAAAAATTAAGCAGAAAGCTTAACTTGGAAAATAGTATTTCTGTTGGGAGAAAGTGAAATTTGACTAGAGAAATTTAAGGAGGAAACAGACAAGAGAACATAAAAAAGAATTAGTAATCTGGAAAACGAACACACAGAATTATGGCAAATACTGTGACAGACAGCAAAGTTCAACCACGGGCTGCGTGGCTGTCATGATGTTAATGAAAGACAGTAATAAGAATGATGGAAGAGATCCTGAAGGGAATTTGATTTTCCAAAGCTGGTAAGTTTGTGGATCTAGGAGGAGTGAATCCATAGTAGAATATATATATACACATTTATATCTTTGTAAGACTTGCACTGTTCTGAGTCATACTACAGGAGACAACACAGCAAAAAATGGAATTTATTAGGTTTTGACCTTAGTGCTGCTCAACGCTATGAACTAGCATCTTAATGCCAAAATGTGTTGAAAAAGGACAACATATTTTATGTTCCTGTTGATCTAGATACTCTCCTCTTGGCTGGTGAAAAGTAATGAGACTGAAGACATACAAATCTTAGGACAGAAACAAGCACAAACAATGGGAAAGCAACTATCACACATTTCTCTGGCAATGTAATTAGTTTACGTGCAGTTTTCTAGCTCTAACAGCTATAATTTTCCCTACAAATATGGCGTTAGTGTCCTGTACCTCCTGACTTCCGGGAAACACCTGGCTTACACCACTGTGCTGTCATTACTTAAGAGATAGCACATCCTGTACTGTAACACCAAACAACACAACCGTTGCATTTAAGCCCACTAGGGGAAAATGAGCAATATGATCAAGCTGCTAAAAAACACAAAATACAACTTAACATAAGTCCATAAAAAAAGCAAGTTAGCAGCAGCCAGAAAGCAGTTATCAAAGAATGACCTGCAACACTGCAACCAAGACGAAACGAGGCGTATGATCAGCACTATCTAACAAGTTAATCTGTAGACTGTTTTTTCAACCATTCTTTTGGTGCCAGACTTGATCCCAAATCTGTGCATGAAGCAATTTCTTTTTCCTCCCCTCCTTAGGTCCTTTCTGTCTAATGAAAGATGGTCCTTTAAGGACACGCTTCTCTCACGATCCCAGTGTCCTTATGCATGGAAGAGCCATTCTATGCTTCAAACCTCCAACATACAGAATTTTGCTACTCTCCAAACACACACCGAAACTAATGCCAAGAGCATTGCTAGGCGCAGGTTGATTCTAGAGCACACAACTCCAGCTAGCGCTCAAGCTTCACACAGAGTGTAAAAACTTAACTATGGATAACTGTGCTTAGCATCCACCTTTTCTTACTGGCTGTTGTAAGTACAAGAGCATTCAGAAAACAAAAAATAACCTGCTTTAGAGAATGTGTTGTACTAAATCTATAGTAACTCATTTGCCAATCCAGCACTGTTATTCTTCCAATCCAGGAGACCCCTTGGACAAACTCCTGACAACACATAATCCTTACCAGCACTTCTTCTGCAATGGAAAATACGTAAAAATTGACCCCAGCTCCCATCATTGAAAGTCAAACTCTAAAATTAATGCAAAAAGTGCTTTCATCAATGCAAAGACAGAAACCAAAAGCCATTAGGAAACCTGCTCAGGAGAAAGGTATTTGAAACTGTATCAGCAATTGCTGCCTCCTAGGGACATCGTGCCTGTTTGACTTACCCCTGTTCAAAAATCACCTTAGTAGAATTCATCACCCTGAATGATGCCTCACAGTCTGCACAAATCGCAGCTTTCCACAGAAAAGTGCTTTATAAAACTTGGATCCAGATCAGCAACATCTACCGGGTAACCATAACTGCAGTAAACGCTCCTGAACACAAACGTAAGTTCAAGAACATGAACTCGCCGCTTCCCCTGAACTAACATGGGAGGCAGTTGCACCGGGTTAGTCACGACCACGGTCTGAAACAAAGAGTGTCTCCGTCCAAGTCCCTGTGACATCCTGGAAAGACTAACAGACTTCGTTAAAATGACACTCAGCACAGCTCAGTCTTTTTATGTGGCATAAGAGAATGGGACTAGAGAGAGGCAATTAAAATTAACTGTATCTTTTTATTTTGTAGTATGTACTATTTGTTCCTATAATGTATTTGATGTTTAAGATTTGTCACAGAAAACTAAGTATAAACCAGTGAACTCTTCTACTGGGTCTGAATCATCTTGGAACGACTCTATTTAGCAAGCCTCCAAAAAGAAAGGGGAAAAATCTGAACACGTAGGTCTCTAAGAAACATTTTAGCAGAATAAACAAAGGGCATTAGAACACAATCAACAGGAAGAACTCTACGTAACACAATACACAGGCTGCAGAGCTCTCAGCTCCAGCGGAAGGAAGCTCTAGTCAACAGTGCACAAAATAAGCAAGACCATCTGCAGTCCAGAAAGATGTCTTAGTGTTACTCTGAAAGTTCAATTATTTTTAACTTATTAAAGTAGGAAAACTGGCATGAAAAAAATAAAAATCCCACTACAGCTTCACCTTCAAACTTTCATTTAATATATTCTATAACTTCACTGCCTTCCTTTTTGCTGTGTTTCTACAGTCCACTGTGGAAAGAAAAGAAAAATCATGTCTAATAACAATGTTCGTCAGAACGCTCCACGTAACACAGCATTCTGTCAAGAAAATATTACAAAGCGGTCTGTTGGTATTATAGATGTTTACTTTATCAGCTATTTGCCTCCTTCCTGATCTTTAACTTGTACTAAAGATCTCAAATCAACCAGTATTAGCTTTATGCTCCCTTTCTCTGCGCAGTGACAGTTTGTTTGCCTTAGGATTACCACCACAAAAAAGTGTCAACAAAAATTAACGGCTAAGCAAAATAAATATTGTTAGCAATTCCTACAAGACAATCATGTGGAAATTCAAAGTATAGCTTCTAGTTGCACCAGAATAATTCAGGCATCCCAGTAAGCACACCAATATATCACATCTTTATTTGAAAAACGTTATCACAGGATCAGTTTTCCACAGTTGTTGGAAAGTGGATGGCGATGATGATTTGGAAATAACACTTATGAACAACCTTAGCAATTCTAATTTTGTTACAAACTGCACAGTTCCTTCATAGCTACTTTAGCATCTTCCTTCTTCATAAGCTTTATGCTAAAGCAATTATGTATGTTGTCCAGTGTATCTGCAGACAATTGTTTCAGCTGTTAAAGATTATCAGCAATACTCAGGCCAGAGAGCGCCAAATAGTAACTGTCATAAAAAAATGCAGTTCTATCCAAGTTGCTAGTCGTACAGACAAAAACACGGAAACTGGATGGGCCAGAGACACAGAAAGACAAAGCAAAAGTTTCCCTCCCCAAGAATTCCACCCTATCAGAGCAGCCTCGGAGGCAAAAAGTAGACTGCCACAGAGTCACAGAGAACCTTACTGGAGGAAAGGCCGTTAATTTCAAGGGAGAAACAGAGAGAGCCTAGAGAACACTAACCAAATCTTTTACAAACATAAAAAGTGGTTAGAAAACTGAAATAGGAAGTTGTACAAAGTAATACACTTTTACTGGAGACGTGTATTTTAGGCCACAAAGAGAAACTTGATTTGCAAGCTGACACAAATGATAGTGTCACTGATGGCATTAAGATGAGCACCCGGAATGCAAAAGTGCTTAGAAAATTGTTCTTAACTGCAAGGACTCAGAAAAGACCCTCTTCCATGAATTCCAAATTACACTCCATTAATGTTAAGATTAGTGAACCTCTTACTTCCTTTTAGTACATCAAAGTTATCCAAAGACCACCAGCTGAATCACTTAAATTCAGAGAGACGGACACACGAGAGCTGTGTTTGTGTAAGACACAAAGCAGTATTCACACATACCAGTCCTGGCTGTTAATGGCATCTCCATATCCTGGTGTGTCTACTACTGTTAAACGCAGTTTCACTCCTCGCTCCTCTATCTCTACTGTAGAAGCTTCAATTTGAACGGTTCTCTCTATTTTCTCTAAAATAAAGGAACATTTTGATTGTTATTATGCCTACCAATTGCTGCAGAAAGCCCTGCAGGAGACAGCAACAGAGGAGGAAATGCAATTTGAAGTGCATTGTAACCTACAGGACATAAACTATTTTAGAGAAAAAACCAAAGCCAGCTAGTCAAAATCTAACGCTACATTTTTGTAAATGAACAAGAAGCAATGAACTAAAAAAAGGTGATTTACTCATGACAATATGCAAAAATAAAATTATAATACTCAGAAGCATGCTAGATTCTTCAGCAAAAGGTATTCACACCTCTAACTGGGATTTACGGCATTACAGACAAATAACATTTTAAGAAATGGGGACTAGAATAAAACCACATTTAGGTATGTTGATACCTAAAAGGTTTGAGGGGGTGTTGTGTTGGCGTTTTTTAAATAACAATTGATGAAGAAACAACCAAAGCTGAGTCTTTGAAAGGAAATATGAGAAAATGACAGCTTCAAAAAATAGAATTTGGAGGACTAAAATACATCTAGAAAGCATGAAGACAGGGTCTCATGGGTGAAGTTACCAGAATGAAGCAACGTTAACTGGAAGAACATGAAATTTCACAGGGTATGTGTTGTAGGAACTGCAAAACCACATTTACCTGCAGCTCCAGGAATATAACGTTCTGGATAAAGATCAGTCAGGAAAAGACTGTTAATTAAAGTGGATTTTCCCAAGCCAGACTCACCTAGAAACAAAATAATTCAGGTTATTAAGTATATACACCTTTTACTCCAGGCTTTTTAAAACACTTCCTCTTTCCCCAAGCCTGCATTATGGAGGAAAAATAATTTGTTCATCAGGATCCACCCTAGTTTTTGAGATAAAAGCATCAAAGGTTCAGCTAAGCACTTTAAAAACACAGGAAAAACAAGCCTCTAGCCTTTTTATAAATGTTACATGAAAATGCTAAGTTGACTGTAATAGATTTCATAATAAAAGCTGAAAGGTCATACAGCACTTTTGACTACAGATCTAGAGACAGATTACTTCAGAGAAATAAAAGCTTTTTTTCATTTAAACTTACAAAATCAAGAGCTGTAACTCTCTTGTGAAAAACTTCTGAGAGCTTTAAGGTTTTCCTAAGCTAAATATTGAACCTGGAACACTGTCAGGAGGGAGAGTGAATAAAGCAATCCCAAACTAACACTTGAGCTTTGCACCCTTAAAGTTAGGTTACATATGTCTTATGAAACATAAAATCGTAAGAAAATTATTTGAAGTGCCCTAGTTCTAGAACTGCAGGTCATAAAAATTTTGCCCCACATCAAAATAATGAAGTTAAACCTGTAAATGCAATTACTAAATCTGAATTTCAAGAAGTCCCTTTTTCCTAACCCAAGGAATCAAAGGAGTCAGCATTTAGAACAATTGGCCATATTATTTTAGATGCTACTAACCTAATCTTAAGAGATGGAGAAGTCATCTGTATTTGTGATCACAAACTACATGAAATTAAAAAACCTCTACACTTATCACAAACTACCTATTTATTTTACAGACATTGCTGAAAGTTCTGTCACCAAATAATCCCAAACAGTACCACGGGGCACAGAGAGTAAGAAGGAAACGTTACACACCTCATTTTCATTTTTCAGTAACATGTAATTCCAAGGTAACATACAGAAAGGTGATACTACGAGGGATATGGAGTCCCTTTGCACTTGTATAACATGAAACTGATCCAATGCAAGTATAATTCAACATGTCACTTAAACCAGCTCTGTGCCTAAAGGACTTTCCACCAAAGACTCCAGCAGGTGCTCATTCACAGAGCAGCCAAATTACAAGTTTAGCTCTAATACCAGAGTGAGTCAGTAGAGAACAGCAGAAAACACAACGGCATCACCTTTTCAACAGCAAGATATTCATCATGTGCACTCATGCCTTCAGCAGGGGAAATGGGAGTCCAAGAAAGAATAAGCAACTATCCCTACCATCTGATGATGAGTCAGGAACACAAGAATGTCCTGTTGGCTCAAAGTCATCATCTTTACTCACTATATAAATCCCTCCTACCAAACATGACAACATAGTAAGAGATGTAATTAGAGACTGTATAGAGGTTCAAAGCTTTTTCTTCTGTGTAACAGTCAATTGCTAAGTATGAAGACATATATGCCTGCGAAGGAAATTTTTTTGTTGTTATTCAGCAGTCAAAAATACTTAAACAAGTCACTTACCAACCACCATCAGTGTGAATTCAAAGCCCTTCTTCACAGATTTCCTGTGAACCTGGTTGGGCAGATTAGCGAATCCCACATAGCCTGCCGAGTCGGAAAACTGACAAGAAAACAAAAGTTGAATATAAATGAGATCCCCTTCCCCCTAAAAAGTTGAAACAGAGTTCAGCTGATTCTATACAAAAAAGTGCAGAGGCATATAAAGCACATGGAAGAAACAGAGAATAAAACATTTTTTTGCTGCTAGAGCAAGGCAGACCTTGGAACCGGCTCATTTACCAAGCAGTCTGACATAAATAGAAATATGCTGAGTACCTTGGGCTACACGTAAACAAAAGTCTCTCCCTAATAATCTGCAAGCTTGCAAGAACACACTATTATGAATCATAAGCTGCAAAAATAGCTAAACATCACAGAGATTTTAAGCTAGAGGTCAAAAATATCTGTTCAAATTCAGTACCTGCTTGTCCTGGTTTGACAAATATGGTACCATGCTGCCACTATCTTCTATAAAAATAAATAATGCATACACTCACTTGCAGAAAAGCAAGAACTTTGTACACTAATGCAGAGATTACCAAGAAGCAACCACACAAGAGATTTATCTTCTGCTTGTTAAGCTGTTCACCTTTCTTCACAATGTTTAACTTCTAACACAAAAGCAGGAAAAAGAAATGTGCCTGAAAAACTTATCAAAGAGATTTGGGCTATAAAAAGGGCATTCTGCTTCACCAGCTGTTATCCACTGACTGAAATCCTAACAGGAGCCTAAACAAGAACTGCAGCCACTTGATTTAGGGACCTATGAGCTAGCTGGAACCAAATGTTTTCTTCACTGAAGAGTTTATGATGAGAACAGTTTTTATACAATACCATACTTTCAGTGGGGCAGAGGGGGATATAGGGGAAATCACTTAAGAGACAATTAGTTATTTGCTAACAATCCTTTTAAACCCACACAGATGGGCAAAAACATTGGAAATGAAGGTTTGTCAAATTAAATTTCCATAGGTAAAGGCGCCATTCAAAACACGTAAGGAAACACGGCATGTCTGGCAAACATCCGAAAGCCCGTTACTAGACTCGCATGCAAGCTCTGTTTCTACTGCACAGTTCGCTTTAAGAAACACACCTGAAGCAATATGGCATCGTGTAGTCAGTATTTTACCACATCAGTAAAACCACGAGTATTTTCAGAAGCTGAATAGATTCTAAACAAAATTTTGGCTATGCAGCCATCTCTTTACCTTTACTTTTTCACCGGACTGAGACATGTTTCGTCACTGCAAGTTTCGGACCCTGGAAAATAAAATCCATATTGCATGTTACTGACTTGAAGACTACATTCACTTTAATGTTGAACTGATCAATTGCATATGATAAGCACATTTTATTCTAGTAGAATGAAACATCACATACTCAAAGATTACTGGAATAAACAAGCCATAATCAAAACGGTTGGTTCTGTGAAACTATTCACAGGAAAGAAATTACTCTGGATTATCAAAACCAGAATACTTCGTTTAAATACTAAAAAGTTTTAAAACAGAGAGATTCCTTTAAAACTGAAAATATTAAAATCCAGTATCTTTAAAGATCTTTCATGCATCCTGTCTCTAAAAAAGGAAAACCATCTACTGAAAGCTGATGCTGAGTATGCGTGATACTCCTGCTGTATTTTAAGTTCTATGATTCTGTAATTAGCTAATAAAACCTGAAACTCAAATATTCTCTGTTCCCAACCAGAACAGCATAAGGAGATTCTTTTTCCTTCCATTTTTACCATTTCCACTTGCAAATTATACATTTCTTAAAGGTGGTTTACAAGTAGGTGAATGTAATGTAACTGTTGTCCAAAAAATGTTATTTGAGAATTACTACCACATACAAAAACCCTCCCGAGCACCGGACACCTATGGGATTTCCAGGTAAAGGTTATAAAGTTATTTTCAGTCACTCCAACATACTATGGCTGAAGGTGGACACTGCACCGAGCGTCGCAGAACCCATGCTGGACACTCACCCTGACCCGAAGGACTACCATCAAGGTTTGTGCTGTAGTTTCAGACACCCAGAACAGCTGGGGTTTGGCAAGCCCTTATCTTTTCACTCACGGATGTTGGTTGTGCTATAGATTAGCTACCACAGCAATAGCGAGGCCCTTTCATTTGGAGTGGCCACGGAGCGCCGACAGGAAAGGCAGGAGCAGCCGGAGCACTTCACAGCTTGGTCTGTTGACAAGGCAGCTCTCGGCCCAGGGAAGTGACCTGCGCAGGCACCTCGGGGCTCCCACAGAAACGCTTTCCTGGCGGGTAGCGGGAGCAGCTCCGGCAGGACACAGTCCCGTTCCTGACACCAGCAGTTTGGCAGTCCAACACCAGCAGAGAAATACTAAGCTTTGGACTAAAGGAAAAGTCAAAGCTGATGTAATTCCAACTTGGAGTTTTAAAGGAAAGGTGTCTTCAGCTCACATGGCTCATCATTTGCCCTGAAGCAGGCATTTCACCAGCCACCCTGTAAGCAAGGAAAGCGGTTTTTTAAATCTCCCCCAACTACTTTCCCCCCAGACCCAGTTCATTTGCTCGCTAATGAAAACTAATACATCCATCATCTGGAAAATAGGGAGGTCCTGCTCCTAATCACCTTATGACTGCCTCTAATTGGGTATTCCTCAAAACACCCTGGGAAACATACCTTAAGAATGGTTTTGGAAGAAAAAAAAAAAAAAAAAAGCTCTTGCCTTTCTTTGAGCAATACGCAAGGGCTCATTCTGGCCTCCAATCAACCGGCATTACAGAGCCCTAACGACAGTCACAACCTCCCCGGCAGATGTAACTCATTGGTCTGTCCACAAGTTGTTCCAATGTTTGGGACGCTCTGTTGTCAGCTTTGTCTCTAAAACTCAGTAACGTAACTCATGACTGCAGAAGAGCTCGCAGCCACTGCCTGAGCGTTAACGCAGACAGACCTTCTGACCCATCTCTCACAGTAATGCCAGATGAGAAGCCACCAGAGCAGCTGCCCATAGTTAAAGGTGAGAAGGGGGAGCAATTCAGACTTAGACAAGCATGGCAAATTCTCTAATTACTTCTGCTCTAGACTGACAGTACAGTCACATCCTTTGTAGCGTTACCTAAGCTACTTGGTTAAAAACCATTAGTTAAAATTGTCAACTGATTATGACACATCTGGCTCCAAAATTAGTCCATTATCTCAGAGAAAGCTAAATTTACAACAAATTGTCCCACAAACATGACTTGCAAAGCCTGTTTCCTACCGAGCGAACCACATCCACCTCGTGTCTTACTCTGAGCAAAGATTTGCTGCGGCTAAAGCTGCAGGGCAGCGGCTCTGACCACAGCATGACTGTTGCGGGGCGTACCCCGCTGGGCACAGCCAGAGCCCAGGCGGTCATTTCCCACTGTATTTTGTTAGAATAGAAATATGCTAACTAAAAGTTAGCTGGGGAGGAAAAAAAAAGTTCCACAACACCTAAATAAGGCACCGAGGTTCAAATGAAACCTCAGTTATTTAGCCTCAACCCATTTTGCAATTCATAATACTGCCCTCGTGAGGTTTCCCGGAAAATTATTCAACCAACCGACTTCTCCAGGTGACCAACCAGGAGTTGTCTTCCTGAAGCTCTACCACACCAATACAAATCAAAACCTTAGAATTAGCGAAATACCGTAAGGTTAATTCTTCTTACAGCACCAAATAACCACAGCGCTTACAGCACTGCTTACAAGTGATAACTTTTCACGGACCAGACTACACTAGGTAACAACGACTGCTGAAATCCTGAATCCTGCATACAATCGAGTCAAATATTAAAATAACGTGACATTGAGAGTCTGTCAATGCTCTGTATAGTCCCACATCTGGAAACTGTCATGTTTAATTTTTCATCAATTTTCCATAATGAAATTTACAAAAAAAATAACAACTAAGGCAAAACAGAGCAAGCCACTGCTGTTCTGTTTTCTTTAGATTTTCAAAGGACTACTTCAATCATTATGAGATGAGCGAAGCAGCACGTGCAAAGTCTTTCAGAGAGAAAGGAATGGATAAGATACAATTGCAGTAACTTGCAAAAAGCAGTGCAACTTTATTTGTTATAATTGTGGGCCCCATTTAGCAGGTCTAGCAGAAAAAAGGGACCCTGTGCTACAGTATAGGAACATTCAAGTTTTGAACACTGGGTAACATAACACAGTTTCTTTTGGATCCCAACAAATTCCCATCCTAAACAGTGTACCGTTTGGCAATCAAAGGGAGCAGATGACCACCAAATTCAGTTACAGTTGCTGCCTCTACAAATACAGAGGCCGGGAACGTGCCCTCCTACTGCTTTCTGCTAAGAAAAGTATTCCAGCCAGAGAGAAAGAGAGGGGAAGGAAAATGGGTCATTTCCTTTGTGCCTGTCAGGATGCAAGAAGTAAACTGTTAGGAACAGGCAGACTGGGAGATTCTTAATAGGAACTAGCACAAAGAAAACGCTAAGAAAAATGCACAAAGAATGTTTCCATATAAGGATATTAAACAACATTTTAAATTAATCACTTTAGAGTGATCTTAACAACCAACTCTATAAGCAGAAGAGCCCTCCTGATTTATCAAATGAGACCTCTTTCTTTCTGTCCGAGATTATGTAACTCTGATACTTTTTAAAAAGTATTAACGTATTTAATAACCTAAGAAGGAACCACAGAAAGCAGTAAAGACTTATGTAGGTTTCCAAGTGCTGGAAATGGTCTCAACAACACTAGCATTCTACAGTCACATTGTCAGACATAGAGCTGATAGAGAAACACCAAGAGTATCTCAGTAAAATACCAGTATTTGTAGTTTCTCACAAGAAGAGCTACAAAAACCCACAAAGAAATATCAGAGTGAAGTACTGAGACGCATAAATAATTAAAAAAATATTTAGAACTCCTCTAGGTGTCTCGCATACAGAGAAACCAAGAAAGTTATGTGAAAATTAAAAATTTCCTCATTGTATGCCAAACTGGATACAAGGGTTATCAAATACAAAGCGCAGTTAACTTTTTTTTGTAGCTTACGCTATCAAAGTTGTATGAATCACCCAATTCCACCAAATAAGCGCAGGTCCAGCAGAGGCCGTTCCCTGTGTCACGCGTTGCTCACAGCATATCCTGGCCTCTGTGGTTGGAAACCCCCTCCCGGCAGCTCCCAGGGAGAAACGTCACTCCCTCTCTATCAACAACCCCAGACTATTCCATTTGCCCCTTAGAAACAGGTGTTACCAACTGAAGGAATCCTCTTTTCCACATCAACAACAGAACACGTTTCTGCATTGCTCTTACTGAGGAAAACGACTGTCTCACTTCCACCAGATACAGAATTTAACAGCAAATGCAACAGCAACAAAAAAACCCCAGCTGTAGCACCTGCAGGCAGAGCAAGGGCAGCGTGTGCCACTGCTTTGCCTTAGCATCCAGTGTTTGATGTTTTACAGACTTCGTTTTGATAATGTATCTGAAGCAATGACACACAATAGACTGTTATTGGGAATGGCTTGCTGTTCTCCAAAACTAGTCACATTTCTGTGTCTTTAAAAGCCCTGTTACACTTCTGTAACTTAACAGCACACACGCACAGCAAAGGGAGGCAAGAACTAAGCAAGTGAGAGAGAATCATCACATGTGAGCACTGCTCTTAGAAGGAAAAGATCTAGGAAAAGCAATTCATGAATCTACAGCTCTAAGCCTAAATATTTTATTTAACGTCCCATTTCAATGTCAACGTGTTACTCCAGAAAGCTTACTTTCTTACTGTTATTTCAGTTAATGTAGTCACTTAAAAAAGCACAAAGGAGGCCCTGATACCATTCACGTTATGAAATCTTAGTGATTACATGCTTCCTACCCAGGCAGCTTTTGACAGGATTTTGCCAGAGTTACTGTATCAGAGAAAAATGCTGTAAAACAGTCCTGTAAAAGTGAAAAGCAGGAGCTTTCTTCAAATGAAAAAGCTAAACATATTCGCCAACGCCACTCATCAGGAAACGGGCAGCTCTGCCTCGCCGCCGCAGAGCTCAGCTGGCGTGGCAGCGACGGCGCTGGCGGTGCGGAGCAGGGAGACGGCAGTGTCTTAAATCACCGCCGAATCACGCCCCGCTCCCGTGACACCACGCAGCCCCTAACCCGCACCCGAACAAAAATTTAAGACCTTAAAAAAACAAAAGAAAAAAGAAGAGCACAGCGCTGGCGGTGCCCGCGGCCCGGGCGGCCGTGAAGGCCCGAGCCGCCCCCGCCCGGCGGCCCTGCCGGCAGGGCCCTGGGCTAAGGACACACCGGCGGGTGCGCACAGCGGCCCGCGGGGCTCGTGCTCCTGCCCCGGCACGTTCCCGCCGTTCAGGCACCGGCGGCGGAGGGAGGCCGGAGCCAGGCCGCTGCGCCCCGCACCGAGCACAAGCCGCCGCGGGACAGCTCCGGGCACCGGACGGGGCTGGGCCGAGTCGGGCCGGGCCGAGCCCGCACC
>VZSF01001201.1:821612-831884 GCA_013398295.1 Chionis minor | reverse complement strand
GGGACCCCCCCCTCTGGAGGCCCCCCCCCCTGCAGGGACACCCCCCCTCTGCAGGGACCCCCGCCGGGGCAGCGGTGCGTCCCCGGGCATCCCGCACCCCCGGCCGGGCTCCTCCTGCGGCGGAGCGTGTCCCGAGCCTGCTGGCATCCCAGAGGGGAAGACGCGGGAGAGCGGCTGCTCCGCCAGAGCCAGCCCGCACGGAGGGCCCAGCGCCCCGCACGGGACGCGGTGGCGGCCCCGGAAGGACGCGAGTCTCCGGCCCCGCTCCGGCCCCGCTCCGGCCGGGGAGCCCGCGGGGGCCGAGCACGGCCGTCGAGCCCTTGGGGTCGTTTCCCCGGGGGGAGCAGCGAGGCCCGGCGGACGCCCCTCGGCAGCGCGCGGCGCCAGGGGAGTCCCGGGGTGGGACAAGCCCGTTCGGCTTTTCAGCTGCTCCTCCGCATTTGGAGGAAATTTCTCTCGCAAACGCTGCCAAGCGCTGGTTTTCCTGGCACCGGGGCTGTCTCGCCTGGCACCGGGCGTTCCCCGTGCCGGGACAGCGCCAGCCCCGGGCGGCGGCAGCAGGATCCCTGCGGCAAGTGCCCGGCCTGTCGCGTCGGGGGCTCCAGCAGGCGACGCCGGGCTGTAAACGACACCCGCGGCCTGATGGCGGACCCGGATCGCTTTCTCCCGGTGAAACGGTTCCGTAGCTCTGCCACTGGACACAAGGCTGACATTAAAAAGGGGCATCAGCGGAAGTTCAGGGAAGGCTTTGTCCAACCTTCCCACTGTGAGAACTGGGCTGGGGAAGGTTCCCAGTAACCAGCCGAACGTTTGCAGGGGGCGGTTTGTATGTGCGAGCTGGCAGCAAAGCTATTACAGACTGACAATGTTGAATACCAAGAAGGGCATTTCTATTTTGTCTGAATTTCCATCCATTAAGCAAACAGGGTCGCAGCTCACAACAGGAAAATGTGGAAGTGAAACAAATGCCGCTGAAGGCAGACTGGCATTATTTGCTAATTCACATTGTGCTCATATTATCAACCCAGCATTGATGTGATCTGAGTAAGAACAAGATAAAAGCCAATGAAAGCGCAACCAAGTTCCGTTTCCTAGGACAAAGTGTAACGTTATAACACAAAGCACTGTTATACGCTACCTTCCTGGAGGAGTTAAAAGATGGCATTTCAGCCTTCTTTAGAAGTTGTCTTATTTTAATTATTCCATATTCCATGGATATCCACGTAGCTGTTTTGCGCTGTCACCAAAGGAACAACAGCAGCAATTTTTCTTTTCCTCACTGAGTAAGAACCCTGTGATGCACACAGCATTTTACACGCACCAACTGATATTACAAATACCTAGCACTTGAAGAAATTACACGAGATTAGCGCAGACAATGCCAGACTATAGACCTGCATCAACACAGAATGCCGTGGCAGTTAGTGCTTTCCCATGACTATCACTCCCTTGCTTTGGCAGGATTCAGTGCAATGGGTGAAACTTTGTCCAGAAGTTTCGTGTGTCTCATTACTGAGGCATACCAATAATTTTCCCCAGTCCTGGGGGAGTCAGACGGCTGAGCAGCGAGCCGCTGTCACACAGAACGTTCAGGGAAGTCTCGGTCCTCCCAAAGGCTCCCGTTATGCCAGAGGTAACATAAGGAAGGGCACTTGGGGTAAGAGCAAAGGTCGGTTCTAGGCAGTGCCCTGCCCCTGCAGTGCCCAGTAGCAGATGCTTAGGAAGAGATAAAAGCAGCACCGTGCCTGTATATCCTCCCGGCTTCCGGCAATCTGGAGCTCAGCGGCTTCCTGAGCCAGAAGTTTTATCTTGATAGTTTTCTCTTCCATGAATTTTTCTCGTTGCTTTTTGAACCCATCTCAACTTCTGGCATTAAGAGCATCCTGCGACAATGAGTTTTACGGTGCATTACACACTTGGTGAAAAGTCCTTTGGTTGCTTTGGAAATGTGTTATGAGACTCGTTATGAAGCTGCAGTGTGCGGGATCACCAGGCAGCAGGACGGGCACTATTTGGTGCGTGTAACCGAGAAATGCTGCGCTGCAGAAACCTGCCAAGAATGCGTGACTGCGGAAGGCATTCGGCGTATTTGTTACTTCTCACGCTGGTCTTAGCAGAGGCGCAAACAGAGGAAGTTGTTGTACTGAAGAACACCGTTCCTCCTAAACGGTTAAACAGCCTTAGGAATGTTAATGCAGCGAACATCGGTCTGACTGTGAATCACTCATTCCCATAATTATTATTTCTGAAAGAATTTTGTTTTATTCTTCCCTTGGAAGCTCAAATGCCTTTTATAAAAGTTCCTGATACATCTAGGTTTACATACACGAGAGCACAATTAGAGTCCTTCCTTGAATTCAAATCTTAACTTTGTGTGGAGTCACGTCTTAGCAAGAGAAATACCTCATCCATTCAGCAGAAGACATTATGTGTCTTTTGTTCTGCTCCTTAACAGAGAAAACGGTATGATACTGATTACAATTAAAAAAAAATAGCACCTGTATCTGAAAACTAAATTGGATTTTCATAGATGAAACAACCCCATGTTCCTTGGCATTGTTTCTATTAAATTAGAACAAAATAGAAGATACGCTGCTCAGACAAAATAAAACTGTCTCTTTTCAGTTATGAGGTGCCTTTTAACTTGATTTTCTTTCAATTGAGTCTGTTCCTCACATAGCTGAATATTTGGAACTTGAGCCTAAAATCACGTGTGATTGCTGTAATGGCTGTGCTATAAGAGCAATCCATGGAGATACTGGCCCGCTGCTGTAAGACACTGAGCATCTTAGACTCTCCCAGTCTTCCCTGGAGATAAAATTACTCAATTTCTGATTAAACAACTTACTCTTTTTCCTCTCCATAAGATTTAAGTTTGTGTTCGATTCACAATATTCGTGAATGCTTTGCTAAACTACAGTCTACGGCTCCAGGACCAAACCTTTTGGCAAGAAATGCTTAAGGGCTGCACACTGTGGGTGACATCCTTTTTTAAAGGATTACCAGAGAAAAAAGTACTGTGAACATAACTAATGTGAAGGTCAGATAGCCTAATAGATATAATAGATATTCCCGGGGCTAAGTTTTAGTGTGTGGTGACAGAAATTTAAGGGCAAATTTACCATTCTCTGTTAGTATCTGGTAAACTGGTGCTTTGATCAAAATTCTCCTCTGTGTAGTGCTTTATCTGTGGAATCACTAATGGGGTGAACATTCTGACATCTCGGATCTCCTGTGTTCTTGCCGGCTTGCTGCGTCGGGAATCGGGAATGGCAGGTCCACTGAAAGCTGGTCTCACTGCAGCACTTTTAAAGCGTGCAGCTTGGAGCTGGAGCTCTGGTAGCATCCGAATAGGAAGCCGGTATCTGTGGATGCAGCAGGATTTATTGACACAAGCTACTTTACAAGATATTTAGTAATACATAAGAAAACCTGCAACAGAGAAATATTTTCCCTTGCTGGAAAAAACCCAAACCAACAAACAAACCCAAACGCATTTTTAGTGACGCACTACAGGAAATGAAGATTGTGTTTGAATTATAGCAGTCTCAGAGGAATAGAAGCGTTTCTTCTGCATTTACAAGCACACCCAAGCACACCTTTTGAAGTTGCTAATTACGGCAACAAAGAAGCAATAAGAACCACCCCAAAATTTTCTCCGGAGTAGGAGATATTTTGCATCTTTTCACCAATAACAGCCATCCTTTCCTCTTACTGGTAACTAACTTCACTTACACAAAGGGAATCTGGATTGACAAAACAGACACATGCTATTCCCAAGGTCGGAGCTTGCCTCAGACACATCGCGTTAAGAACAGGGACAGCACTGCTGAGAATTAATCACTCTCGTAACCAGAGGAGGTGTCCCAAACCTCCCGCGTGTTCGCAGTAATGCAAATTTCCTGGGACATTAGCGAAACGTCGTCCGTTTCCCATCACTAGCCCTGAACAGTTTTCAGTAACTTCGTGGTCATGTCTTTATTAATGACTTTCAACACCTGCAATGTATATTTAACACAATGGCATTTGTCCTTGCTGATGCTGTTCTTTACAAAATGACATCTGATGTGATTTCCCAACAATTACATGGGAAAGAGATCTACCGGGATCCTGGTACGCCACAATCCATGGAAGGAGGCTAAGTTTGGAAGAGGACAAAATTAAACTACAGTTCTTCTGATAGGAAACATGACATAGAATGGACCCTTAGGCATGAAACAATGTGTATTTCCTACAGCCTTTCCCCTCCTGCCCGTCCAAGCGTTAACACATTCTCAAGAGCTGTCCATAGCATTAAGGAGAAGTATTTGAAGAGGCGGCCATTTGAAGACATGGCTTAGGCATATATTCAGCGTGACCTCTTGGTGAGCGCGATGGATGCTCAGGCTGTCCAGATGCTCATCGACAGACGGGACATCCTAAGATTTGGGGAAAGGCTGTCATTCTCCACATTAACTGCCCCAAAAGGCCGTTAACACAGGTTATCGCTGCCCGATGACACGGCGGTGCCCTTGTGAAAGCCAGATTCAGAAAGGAAGGTGCTGAAGTCAGGTGCACAGCAGCTCACCAGTGCAGCCCAGCTGGTCCCGACAGGGGTGACTGGAAATGTTCCCCTGAGGGGGGTGCTTTAGTAAGACACGGAGATGGGAAGATGAGTTCCAACCAAGGGGAAGTTTCAAATGCTCGTCCAGAGGTTTGTGTGCAGAGGAATTCGAGCAGGGAGGTGTGGAATTGGGTTCTAATGGTGGCTTTGCACAATTAATTTCCTCATTATGTGAGGACAGGGCTCATAGCAGTGTCCCGGTGCTCCCACTGTGCGCAGCCCGGGCAGAACCCGGGCAGTGCCCGCGCGCACATCACCAAGCAGAGCCCAGGCAGAGGGTGCGCAGGAAGCGCAGTCTGACGCGGGGCTGGGGCGGCTTCGTTTGCAAAGGGACATTGACACAATATACAGCAGCAAATACACGAAGGCCAGAAGCAGGTTTGTAACCTCTTTCACCGTTTTTCCAACTACGGGTGTCTGTTTCCTTCCTTTCTTTTACACGAGTCTTGTCGCAGCACGCTGAGGGGGAAGAGTGGCGTGGGCATCCGTTTCTCAGTCCTGAAGGGCAGCAGCAACACTTGTACTAAAAAAGGCACTGGGTCCTACCTCAGTAGCACCAGTCATAGACTGTTACTGGTCCCTCTTGCAAAACTATGGTGTGACTTTTAAATCATTGCTTCTCTTCGTTCAAAAGATGAACTAAGAGAGGAAGTGACAATTTCATGTTAATTGCTTTGGTTTGTTTCCAAATCCACTTTGTCTTGTTTCCATAAGAAATGATCTCGAGGTAAGTCCTATGGTGAAACCGTGCACTTTCATTTTGTAATACCCTGCTCATTTGACAAGGACTCATTCCTACGTGCCAGTCTTCTTGATGTGTCACACGGGCCTGAAGACACGTTGTCACTGCCGACGTGCAGGGACCTCATGGAGGCCGATCCTACTGTGGAAGACCGTACGTGCACTCAGGCTCCAATTAAATCTCTTCCCTTGGGAAAAACAGTTCCATTTTAAAGGGTAGTTCAGAAAGGAGTGATTTGCACTGAGAAAGCTCGAGATTTCTAAATAAAGAACAGCCCCTGCCTAACACCTCTGTATTTGTAAATCTCCTTGCCTTTATTTCAGCACTAGTTGGAAGACAAAATATGGCACAAAATCCCTCTCTAATGGGATTCCTGATTCTTCACCTTTGCTTGCATCTGATCCAAAAGTTATGGTAAGCTGTCTTGGAATCACTGGGTTTTAATTCATCTTTTGACCCATACTCTGTCTTACTCACACGAACAATACTGGGTTTGTGCATAAGCTTGATACCAAATGTCATTTTCCTCTCTGTCCTCCAGATGCCTAACATTTTAGGGACGAGAAGGAGCAGAAGCACGTTGTAAGCCAAGCATGCTCAGCAGAATGCCTTTCAGGCCCCGAAAGGCAAATCCACGTAGCCCTGGTGGTGGGACGCTTTGGGGCTGGGCAGAGCCCTGCGAGGCGGGAGGACAGGGCAGCAGCTCTTCTGCGCGTGGTACGGGGCTGCCACACCAGCCCAGCAAGGGACCCCCCCAGCAGCCCTCCCGGCAACTCTGCGCCTGGTATTTGTCCTGATTATGGCAGGAAAAGAGGGAAAACACAATCACCTCTAATCCCAAAGCCCCTCTTGCTGGAGCATGGCTTCTGAGCAATTGTTCTCCGCTTGAATACCACTTCCGCACATTCTCACAGACTGCGAAGCCCCCCTGTGCAGCCCCCTGTGAATAATTTAATAAATACATAGCTGGAGCAGTAACAGATGTAATGACATTAACAGTCATTTGTTAGTGAGTTACTTTGCTGCAAGAACATCATGCCTTTGAATTGCAAGGAACACAGAGTTTAGCAGCAAGGATTAAATTTATGAGGTAGTGATTTCCTTACTTGACATCCCAAGAAAAACATCATGCTGATCTGTGTTTCCTTTTAAGGAACTGGAACCTTTTCATTTCTGGGAGTTTAAATTAATTCAGGGTGTTGACATTAACACACATCAATGTGCTGAAGCTGACGGGATCCTCGGGCCCCCAGCAGCCGTGTCAGCCGAGTCACCAGTACGTCAGGTAAGCGGAGCAGTGGGCGCCTCCCACCGATGGGCTCACCAAGCGTGGTCTGTGCAACAAGTGCTCACCTTCAGGGTCAGGGAACAGAGTAATTAAAAATGGGGTTTGTTGCCGGTAGCCAGGATAAAAGCGAGTATCTGGGGTAAGGAAAAGAAACAAACAAAGGAAGGCGAAATACCAGGAATGGAAATGCCTCTAAGCAGCAAGGTTGGTTTACCCTGTGACTATTAAGCATGTATTTCCCCAGAGAAATAATTGTCTTGGATTAAGTGATTTGTAGGAATCAGTTGCTCGGTAACAGGTAGCACGGGCAGGCGGGGTGAGGGCTGCAGAGGTAACACAAGCCGTGCGCTCCTTTCCCTCCTCAGCCCGGAGCTGCGCCGGCCCCGCGAGTGCCTCCCGGCCGGCACAGGAGCACACACAGCCCGTTTATCGGAGGAAACTCGGAGTTCCGTGCTCCTGGGCAAGTGGCAAGGGTGGGGCTTTCCTGTGCTTGTGGGCTAAGATAACTGGCATTTCTCCCCCCTTTTTTAATTGTTCTTCCTTGCTGTTTTCTATATAATCTGTATTATATCATAAATACAGATGTTATTCATTTCAGCCTGCGTTCTGGGTTTCTTCCTGTTCACCTCTGAGATATCTCTGCCTCTGTGGCTGGTTCTTTTGCACATTTTGTCTCCTCTCCCTGACACCAGGGACTTCCCTGAGTGATTGCGAGCAGCCTGGGTTTGACAGCCTGCACAGCCCCAGCCACACATTCCTCCTGGACTCGCACACTGGAATTTACAGTTTTAGGTAATTGGAGTAAACTGTGTGTATTTCATACACAGCTGGAAGAGGAGATAACTCCTCTTAGCTCCGTTTACCAGGCAGCCTCTGTTAGGAAGACATTTTCCATGCTAGAAATGTTTACAGCTCCTCAGGCACAGATAACCGATGGGAGGCTGCAGTCGTGTGTCAGCATGTCCACACTGCGACGGTCCACGGGCTGTTGAGGTTCTTCTGTTTCCTTTTTGGGTGTCTTGTGGCTAATGTTCGTCTTCTGGTTGGAAAAACAAAAGAAGTGAAAGGCCACATCCGGTGTGCTGCGACCTTGTTGCCATCCTCCCGTCACCAGCGCTCGGGTCCCCGGCAGAAGAGTCACCGGTGCCGCCGCCAGGATGCGAGTGGGGCATTGCTCATCCTTAGCCCAGCAGCCACGTCCTCGGCTCTCCACGCACGTCGCCCCTTCAGCCTTTGCTTATCAGCTCTGCTGCTGCTTCCGCGTCACACGTGGACTTCTGCATTCATGCCGCATTCACATCAGTCTAAGTGTTTCCATCGCAAATCCTTGCATGCCGTAATACGTGCTGTAAATTGCTGTGCAACAGAGAAAACCGCTTACCTAGGGGCAGGAAATGTGTTATTTTCAACTCTGTGATCTCCCCTACACCAGAAGGATACTTTGGGCTAACGGAAACAAAACCTGGCCCTACCAGTTCAAAAGTCAGTGTGAACATAACGTTCAACTTTGTCTAAAACATTTAAACTTATTTAGGATAAACCAAAACAATGCTGGTTGAATCAAACCAAGCCTTTCTCAGGGCACCCGGTGGAAAGCCATGGACTGCAGCTCCCTGGAGTGCGGAGAGGCGGCTGGTGAGGTCTGTTCTGCTTCTGCCGCGGCCGTAGCAGCAGCTCGGGCACCACCAGCACCGGCCGCCCCTGCCAGCGCGGGGGCTGCGGGCTGCTGTGGCCTGCAGGGCTTGAACCGAGGTTTCTCTGCAAGAACAATCCAAGGCATCAGTGGTCCGTGAAGAGACTGGGCAAATTGTGGCGTCTCTGTGGCCTGATGATGAAAACTCTTGCAAAGACGCTCTTTTAGATACAGGCGCTTAATTCATTGACACACCACAAAGATTTGACATTAACTTGAGCGATTGAAACAGTAAAGGGAAGTCTGAAAACTTTGTGGCGACGTATTTAAATAGAATGCCTTGCTCCTGGCCCTGGTGTCAAAACAAACTGAGTTTTATGCCTGGTGTAAGCTAATAGCAATCGCTCTTCCTGGACTGAATTAAGAATCTCTACTGGTACTGACAGGTCACAGAATCACAGGACAGTGTGGGTGGGAAGGGACCGTTAAAGGCCATCTGGTCCCAGCTCCCCACCGTGGGCAGGGACATCGTGAACTAGACCAGGTCGCTCCGAGCCCCGTCCAACCTGGCCTGGAATGTTTCCAGGGATGGGGCAGCCACCACCTCTCTGGGCAACCCCGCCAGGGGCTCCACCCTCAGTGTGAACAATTTCTTCCTTACACCTCGTCTAAATCTCCCCTCTTTTGGTTCAAAGCCATCACCCCTTGTCCCATCGCAGCAGGCTCTGCTAAAAAGTCCCTCCCCAGCTTTCCTGGAGCCCCTTTCAGACACTGGCAGGGGCTGGAAGGTCTCCCCGGAGCCTTCTCTTCTCCCGCCTGAACCCCCCAGCTCTCCCAGCCTGTCCTCCCAGCAGAGGGGCTCCAGCCCTCCCAGCATCTCCGGGGCCTCCTCCGGCCCCGCTCCAACAGCTCCGTGTCCTCCTGCTGCTGGGACCCCCGGAGCTGGACCCAGGATTCCCAGTGGGGTCTCCCCCGAGCGGGGCAGAGGGGCAGGACCCCCCCCTCGCCCTCTGCCCCCGCTGCTTTTGACAGAGGCCACAGGCGACGCTCGGGTCCCGTCTCCCAAGCTCCCCCGTTCCCTGGGTGCTCCCTCAGGCTTTTGGCGACGCTTCCTCGCACTTCGGCGGCCGAGAGCCGAGACGGGGGGGNNNNGGCCAGGCGGGGGCGGGCGGTGGGAGGGCGCCCGGCGGCTCCTCATATAGCCCTGCCCGGGGGCGAGCGGCGCAGAGGGGCGGGTTTCGGTGGGGCAGCGACGGCGGCGGCATCACCATGACTTCGGCGGCGCTGGAGATTTTGGGGCTGGGGTTGGGCATCCTGGGGTGGGTGGGCGTGATCCTGGCCTGCGGGTTGCCCATGTGGCAAGTGTCGGCTTTCATCGACGTGAACATCGTGGTGGCGCAGACCATCTGGGAAGGGCTGTGGATGAACTGCGTGGTGCAGAGCACGGGGCAGATGCAGTGCAAGGTGTACGACTCCATCCTGGCGCTGCCGGCCGAGGTGCAGGCGGGCCGGGCGCTGACCGTCATCGTGGCGCTGCTGGGGCTGGTGGCCCTGATGGTGACGGTGGTGGGCGCGCAGTGCACCAACTGCATCCGGCCCGGCAAGGTCAAGTCCCGCATCGTGGTGGCCGGCGGGGCCATCTACATCCTCTGCGGGGTCCTGGTCCTCGTCCCGCTCTGCTGGTTCGCCAACATCGTCATCAGCGACTTCTACGACCCCACCGTGCCGCCCTCCAAGAAGCGGGAGATGGGGGCGGCGCTCTACATCGGCTGGGCGGCCACGGCGCTGCTGCTCTTCGGGGGCTGCCTCATCTGCTGCTGCTCCTGCTCCCAGCGCGACGAGACCTCCTTCCCCGTCAAGTACTCGGCGCCGCGGCGGGCCACCTCCAACGGCGAGTACGACAAGAAGAACTACGTCTGAGCGGGGCTGCGGGACGGCGGGGCTGTGGGGCTGCGAGGGCTGCGGGGGTTGCGGGACGGCGGGGCTGTGGGGCTGTGGGGCTGCGG
>VZSF01001201.1:780323-821538 GCA_013398295.1 Chionis minor | reverse complement strand
CCTCCCGTCGGACCCGCCGCTCCTTGGCCGCCCGCTCCCGCCGCCGGTGCCCCCGGGCAGCGCTCGGCTGGCGGGACCGGGGCGCCGCTGTCGCCGCGGAGGAGCCGCCCTCCGGCCCTGCCGCTCCTGCAGCCCCGCGCCCGGCTCTTCCCGCCGCGGCTTTCGCTGCTCCGGGCCGGTGTTTCGGGCCGGTGTTTCGGTCTCCCTCTCTGCGGGCAACGAAACGGGGCTCAGCCCCGCGCACGGCAGGACCCCCCCGTGGGCCGCAGCCCCGCGGCGAGTGAGGGCCCGGGGACGGGCGGCTGATCCCGCCGGCTGCCTCGGCCCCGGGAGAAGCCGCTGGTCTGCGCGTCCGAGGGCGCGGAAGGCTCCGGGCCGTTGCTGTCGTGTCATGGAGCACAAGCCGGGCTGTACCAGGTTCCCCCCCTGAGGTTCTTCATCCCTTCGCCTTCATCGGCTCCTGTTCAGCTTCCACTTGCTGGTGAGCCCGTTGCCGGGATTACTGGAGGACTAGGGGAGAGCCCCGGGACACCTCTGTGCGCCCTGGCTCCAGCGGGTTACGCCTCCGCATCCGCTCGTCCGCACTACCGGAGACTGGGAACGTGGAATCTGCCCCGCGTGCTGGTGGCCGGGGCACGGACTCTCTCGTGGCTGTCCCGCCGAGCCCCCCTTGCTCCCAGGTTTGAACTGGGTGCTCAGCTGGACGTGTGCTTGGTTGGCTGCCCACCACAATTTTAACACGTGCTTTCCTTCATTTCCCAAATCAGGCAAAGCAATTGCTAGAATAATTTTACCGAATACCTTGCCTGAGACTCTGTGCAGGCTGATCACGCGAAGTCGTGGCTCTCCCAGCTTCTCCATAGTGCGCTGGTAACGCCGTGCAGGCTGGAAGGAAGATGCTCTGGGCAACATAACTCTCATTTTCTGAGCTCAACACCTGCTAAACTTGGCCACAGCCTGGACTATTGGCACACCTGCAGAGACAAACTTCTTTTAAAGGAGGAGTTAAGGGGTAGGGCGATGCTCTTCCACGCCAATTACTTGTACTTTTAAATGAACACAGAATTCTGCTACGGACCCGGCAGCGTCTGTACCGCCATAAGGAGATTCCTGCCAGCAATTAGCGAGGGAACGTGCGGCGCGTGTTCCTCAGCACGGCTCTACCCCCTCGCGGGTCCCTCGCAACCGCGAAGCAACGCAGCGCACACCTGGCCCGAGCTGTGACTGCTTCTGGTGACGCTGAGACCGAGGGACTGACCGTGACAGCGGCGGCGTGACAGATTTACGTCGACTGTTCTTGCCTCGCTCAACAGGTTGAAACCCCCGGTGGTGTCAGGACGTACGCAGACCCGAGGGAGGGACCGGCGCCTCGCCCCTGCGAATATCCATGCTGAATATTGAGCACAGGATTTGCCCTTTCAAAGACAACCGCTTTCACCTGGAACCGTGCAGGGTCTGAGCCCGTCAGACAATACGACAGCAGAGCAATACGTCTAGAACTACTTTTGTTCTATAAAGAGGTGCAGTTCTTATACCGTCTGCATTTAAATAAAGGTATAATATTGTTGTTATGATGTGAGATGTAGTTTTGGTACAAGAATGAAATATTCCATATTTCATCATTGCAACTTTTTTTAACAGTGTAACCTTGTAAACTGTAAATGTATTTAAATGCATATATTTTGCAAGAAATCTACCAAAGTTGGCTTGTTACGTGGTTTGGTGCCTTTATTTGTTTCATGATTACTTTATTTTAAATGATAATGTCCAAATGTGTTTGCCACCCAGCGCATCGACACGCTACACCCTCGCTCAGCCCTCTGGTGTCGAGCAAACGAGTCCACAGGTGTCAGCCCGAGTTCGGGACCTCCCTCTCTTTTCTCTCGAATTAAAGAACTAAGAAACAGCCCCTGCCAACAGATGCGCCCGCATGTATCTCTGCTGCGGAGCCTTAGGAGGTGCTGCAGGATTTGGGTTCAAGGCGAAAGGTGAAATCTTTCTGGGCAGTCCATCGCTAGCGTTTAAAATCAAATCAAAACTGGTGTCTTGGGGAGGGGGAGGGAAACCTGCTCCTTAGGAGGGAATTTTTTTTAACAAGCCAAACTTCCTGACAGGTAGCTTTGTGTCGCGGCAGGGCCGGATCCACCTGATAACCAAAATCTGGAACAATTACAGAATGAGACCTTTCGGAAGACGCCAGCGCTGCCCGTGTGTGTACTATTACAGACAGCATCATCCTACCAAAAACATAACTCGCTGCTGATGTAATGAGGCTTCGCTGAGGTCAGTGGGGCAGCGCCCAACAACACTAGAAGGAAGTGGGGCCCATTTTGAAAAATATTTTTATATTTAATCTCATCCTTCAGTATACTTGTTGCTGTGCTTTAAAAAATAACCCGAGAGAACGCTGTTACTGACATCACCGGCTTCAGGGTAAAACTCTAAGTTGGTTTTTGCCATGTTTTGTTTTCCAAGAGCAAAGACCTAGTCCTGAACTTTAAGACTTGGAAGTGCTGAGGATCAGGCCCGAACCTCATCCCAATGAACGGAGAAATCTATAGCACTTGTTTACCATTTTTATTTTGTATTTATGATTTCACATAAAAATAAAAACTTCCAAACCAATCCCTGAGCAGGGTTACTGTTTTTTGTGAAAGGCACCGGGTCGCTTGGGCCCGGGGAGATGGGCGTGACGTCACGGTGCCCGAAGGGCAGCCTCTGCCCCGGAGCCCTTTGGGGCGAGCTGGGTCCCCTCTGGGGCTGAGGGAAGGGCTGCTCCGGTGCCGTGCCGCGCCGTGCCGCGCCATGCCGCGCCGTGCCGCGCCGCCGGCATCTCAGCTCTCCGCTGGAGCCTCAGACAAAAGAGCGAGTAGCAGCAGCTGGTCTTGTGATGGGAGCACATTAGGAAGCGGAGTGTGAGTCCCAACTGTTTTGAGAACAGCTCTAAGCATGAAGCTCTTTAAGCTTTCAATTCCTGCACGTTTAAAGTAAAAGGAAGAAAAACCCAACTGCAGCTTGGATCGGCCCCAACCTGACCTGATACCCTAATCCTTTCTGCCACTCAGTTCTTCTAAAAAGTGCATTCAAGCTGGGCAAAAACATTTTCACAGTCGCATCAGAACAGAACCTGTGAAAAAATGGCTGTTAAAGGGAACTGTAGAGGCTGATCGCTGGCGGGGAAATTTGCCCAAGGTATGCGACTGCCAGGGAGGTCTTTCAATATTTTGCAGATTTTCTTTTTTTGCAAGATTTCCAAGGTTTTCTGAACCAACTGTTGCTTTAAAAATGAAGAAAAAAACATCTTCAAAGACTTCATTTTCCAGCATTCTTGCCAGCTGGGTTGAGATTAACAAAAGCTCCTTGCCACCCTCCCATTGCTATGCACATGCTGAGCTGGAAAAAGGGTGTCTGCTGGCTTGGCCTTTGTCCTGCTAAACGAACCATTTCATAGTTATGAATTTGAAAGTAACCTGCAGTTCATACCCTGCAAATCTGGTTAGATCCTGTCTGTGCAAAGAAGGGAAACGCACCAGGCAGGGGGAAAAGGAAGCTCAATCAGTCACGTTTGCTGCAGGATGTTTAAGGAAATATTTCCTTTTCCTGCACAGAGATGTTTGTTGGGCATCTGCTCTTTGGAACACACTGGAACGCTTTACTCTTGGAGTGAGAGACCAATGTAACTCCAGATCTTTAGTTATAAATCTGTTCCCTGATCGAATATTATGCAAGGGATTTGTTCTTTTTCCTTGGCCATCTTTCAAACCACAAACACAGGTAAATAGTCTCCGCCATCTACTTTCCTCAAACCGAGACTGATCCATACACCTGTAGTGCCGAGTGAGAATCCTGCCTCTCAGAAGCCATACACCACGTATAAGTGCCATATTACGCTTATATTCAGCAATGCGTTCATGCAATATTCAGCATCAGGTGACACCCAGGATGCAGCCTTTTTTTGGTTTGTATACTAAAAAAGAAAAGCATTGAGTACATCTGTTTGAGGATTTGTAACTCTGCTGGGTAAGACACAGCAAATATTTCTGCCATGTTAGATTAACTGGGAGATAGCAGGTGAATTCTCTCTTCGGCTCAAATATTGCATGATTCTCTGCGGGAACGGGCCATCTGTCTGTCTGCAAAACCCCTTCTTCCTACCACAGCCTTCACTTACAAGAAAAGGACAATTTCAACCACTGCGTCACTGATAAAACCTCCCGTGGCAACAGTGAAGGCTTTACAGTTGCTGGGATACGCGAGCCTTGCTTCACCTTTTCTTTTTCTTAAGCACAGATGGAGACATTCTGCCGTGAATCAATTTAACGCTGTCTTTTGTCCGTGGCATTTGGAGATTTTGTTCACAGCACAGAGGTTCCTCCTCCTTCCAAAGCTCCATGTGGGTTGGTCCCCAGACCTGGCAAGGCGAGGTGGTGAGCCCTCGGAGCCAGTGGGGCAGCACTGGCGTGACGCCGCAGGCTCCTGTCCCCTCATCAGGCGCGATGCCAGCGGCACCCCGAGGTACAGCCCTGCCTCGCTGAGGCTGGCGCTCGCGGCACCCCGGGGCGCTCAGGACCCGGGCGGTGAGCCAAGCCTGTCCCGCAGGAACCACAAAGGGATTGTCGCGACGGATCCTACGTGTTATGATGGTGTTTACTTCAGGGCGCAGACGCAAACACCCTGCCCCTGATTCACACCTGCAGGCACGTTTTACACAGTCTGTAAAATAAAGGCAAAACGTGTCCCTCCATATTTTGGCAGAGACCTGAACGGGGTAGATCCTATAGTCACTCTCACCAGTACCACTTAAATAAGCGCAGGGTAACGGGGAGTATGTCACATAAGGTTTACCACTTACGACGTGAAAGTACTCATCAGTAAGAGTCTGGTTTAAAAGTTCTCTAGAAAAATGAGTGTACCAATGAGCCTGGACATTGAGCAGCCTGAATATAATTAACCGATGCATTTACTGCGCTACTGGCTTCAGCTTTTTGTTTTGAGAGCAATGGGATCATACAGCAGGGGGAACTGCACGTACAGCATTGATCTTCTTAAACCCAAAGAAGAGTGAGCCTTGAAATGACTCTCGCAGGTTTGATTTCAACCCACAGAAGGAAGAAAACCAAACACACCTCGCTCCATGACTGCGGAGTTGTCGACAAGGCACAGCGATCCCATGACAGAACAGGCAATGAAAAGAAGACCTGGGACAGAAGAGTACAAAAGGACTTAGGTCGACTAGAAAACCAGGCAGAAAATAAAGCTGTATCTTGTACCCTGAGCCTCCTCAGAGCACCCGGAATGGCACGGGCTGGTCGCACCGGCTGCAGCCCTGGCAGCGTTCTCATGGCAGGCAGATGTTCCTGACGCCCAGCTGAGGTGCTGTCACGCAAGTTCCTATTTCTTTTGGAAAAAATATGCTTAGTTTAGACAGTGAAGTGCCTCGGTGCTACTATGCACATCTCTTCCTGCGCCCGAGCTCTGCTCCCGGGCAGGTTCCCCTCTGGCGGGTCCCGCAGGCTGCACCAGCCAGGTCAGGAGTTTGCACGACACAGGGAGGTGCTCTGGTGTACCCAAACATAACGGATGAGATGAAGCCAGTTCGTGTTTATTTACAGTGGAGAACAAACGTAAATGTTTAAAATAGCTGATTTTTACAGGCAAACAACAGATAACCCTCTCGAAAGCGACTGGGCTCCAGTGGGCGAGCTGTGAGCCCGGGGCCAGCTGCAGCATCGCTGTGCGTCCCTCGTTGCTGGCTGAGTCCTGCGGGGAGGAAAGGCACACGTGGGCCAGTTGTGGGTCTCGGCATGCCGGAGCACCAGCTCTGCTGGCTGTGGGATTTTTATTTCTTTTTGGGTGAGCAAAAGATTTTCATGGGTTAAACAAATGCACCAAAAGTTAAGAGATGCACAAAAACAGATCCAGCAACATTTTTAATCCGGCAGCAGAAATAGTTTGCAGTGTTAAATGCATTTTGGATTTCAGCTGCATATGTTCCTAAAATTTCGACCAGCCAGGATACACTGACAGAGGTCTGAGTGACTTTCATCTTGATCTCATACCAGGTACTACAGAAATTAACTGCTCGTGGGTACCTGCGGGCTCTGTTCCCACTCGCAAACTCAGTGGGACGTGGATCGGCTCCCCTCTGCTGCACTCACATATAGCTCAGTAGTGTTGACGGTACTTGGAGTCAGAACACTCCCACAGGAGGTTAAACCTGAAGGGAATTTAGGCTCGGGCACAAGCGATCACGCAGGAAAGAAAAGCAGGTACTCCTTGGCAAGAGCACATGTGAAATCTCAAAATGGTACGATTTGGTTTCAATATAGCTTCACATATTTGAAGGATGGAAAAAAAAAAATCAACAATCACCATCCTTATCAGCTCTAACAAGTGCCTAGCACGGCAGAATTCTTGCTCAGTGTATATTTTTAGATTACTCTTCCAGTTATAATGTTCTGTCCTTACTGTATATCTTTTGTTAGAATTAGGATATCTGCTGCAGCAGCCTGGATAACCTTTAGCCTGAGCTACAAAACCTTTAACAGTTTCCAATTATAACAGCAATCTTTCATTCTAGAATACAAATAAACCCAAGTGTTATCTCAGCACAGAAGACTCACATGAATACCCAATGACTGCAGGATGATTTCACCATTTTTTTTCTCTATAATTTCCTGCTATTATTTTGGTGGAGGTGACTGCCAAGATCCGAGCAACATAATACATTTCACTGTTTACATCTGTTTTATTTTTGTTATATTGTTGACATTTAAAAATGTTGACATGCAAGACTGAGGTTTTAAAAATTTAACATCTAATCTGAATCCCATTATGTTCTTGGACTCCCAAATTATTTTTCATCTCTCCCATTTTCTCCTGATTTTATTGTCTTACCCAGGTGAGAATGTCTATGTGCCCCACTACCTGCCAATTTTAGGAAAGTTTTAACTCCCACAGCTTTTTTATGTAGCATATGCCACGGAAGAGGAGTTTCTGTTGTTCAGAAATGTATAAGACACGTTAAGAAGAGTAGCTGTTCAGAATTATGGAAATAGTTTCCCTACAAATATAATCTTGGTCTGCTGTAACGATGTGGATTGGGCAGTGTTTTACAGAAAGGGTGAGTTCCACTGGGTGGGACAGCAAGAAACTGAACAAAGGCACATTAATACAGTTGTTCTGCAACAGCAGAGACTGGATTGCCCCAGAAACCAATGTTGTACTAGGAGTGTAGGGGTAAAACGCTGCTGTTTGGATAATATGGAAAAGAGACCTCTTGTCTACCTGGGGTTATTAATGACCACAGCTTTCAAGACCTCCATATCGTGGTTCTAGTGTCCCTCCTAAAAGGAAAGCTGTTATCCATGGCATCCCGCCCAGATTCCTCCAGAGCTGATTACATTCTTTGGGACCCGCACATTCAGTTGAGTGCAGCAATCCTGCCTTCATACCTGGATGGCTGTCAGGGCTCGTTTCACGCGCTGCAGCGGCTACTGCTGCCTGTGCCAGAGGCTGGTCCGCAGCGGTGGGAAGAACAATCCCTTTGCTCCGGCCTCTCTCATGAGTTTGTAGGTTTTACTGGCCCGCTGTCTGCAAAGCGTATTCAAAGCCTTGCAGAAACGGCGCTGTGGTCTGTTCCAGTGCTAGCAGCGAGCTCCACTGGTGTGCACAAAACAAGTCCGCAGCAAAGGCAGGGTGGGACGGGGCGGTACACCGGAAGGGAAATTTTTTTCCCTTTAATAGTGCTTCTGAAGACTGAGCCATGTCACAACATGGAATTGAGAATTTCAGTTTTAGTATCTGTTGCTACACAGGAATTTGTATGATGAGGAAAAAGGCAAACTGCAATCCTTCCCCTGAACCAAAGTGTCTCAGACCTG
This sequence comes from Chionis minor, assembly GCA_013398295.1. NCBI lineage: Eukaryota > Metazoa > Chordata > Aves > Charadriiformes > Chionidae > Chionis > Chionis minor. The sequence goes on along the minus strand of VZSF01001201.1, from coordinate 813,655 downwards.
TCCTGAGCTGATACTGCATTTTGCCCCTCCTGCGGGAAAGGACGGGATGGGCACAGCAGACACGCGAGCGGAGCAGGCACCTCTACAGCCCTGGGAAAACCTAGAGCCACAGAATGCACAAAGCTACAGAGAAGCTGCTGACAGCACAGAAGCACAATCGTCTCAGAAAAGACATGACAGCAAGCAAAGCACACAAAGATGAAACCCAGTGGGAGGGGTATTTTAGAGACGGGTGACATATCAGCCACAAGGTTCAGTCCCCTCCCTCACACTGGCACACGTGGTGTGCGGAGCGGACTGGCTAAGGAGACCGAGCTGGTGGAGAACAAACCCAGCAGAAAAATAAGCAATGTTTTCCTTTGTCCAGCTACCATCTTGCTGCTCCACGCAGTGACATGGGCAGGCTGGACACAGGAGCATTTAACTGCTGTGAAACTTCACTTCTCAACCTGTCGGTGAGTCTGAATCACATAGACAGGTCTTAACGCAGATAGATAAATCAGGAGACAAAGGAAGGACGTAATCAAAGTGCTTCATAATGAGCAAAGGTGGGATAAGACACCACCTCGCTGTAGGGACCAAACTGAGTGAAACCTGCTGAGGTGTCAGTGAAAATACAGATGTTGTCCACTGCCAAACAGTTAACAGCTACGAGAGAAATGGAGATGGACATATCCAGGGCAGAACCAAAAACTAAGGAGCTCAATTAACTTAAAATGTAGGCCTAAAATTAATCTGTCTCAGATTGGGCATGGATTTCCACATGGAGAAGAGACAGCAATGCAACATATTACAAGTGAGGACATTAGAGAAGAGCAAGAGGATTTGACGTTTACGCCTCCAGGCAGGGGAAATAAGTTAATTTCGATGAGTAGTTGTAACCACACAGCAAAACTAAACTGTGATCAGTAATGTGATGGTGTGGCAAAATGTTTTGTTGGAAGGAGAGAGCTGGTGCCTGCCATCGATCACTGGATAAACAGAGACGAGCCTGGAAACTGATCAGGACTTTTGCCAATAGGCAGATTTAGCCAGAGCCCAGGAAGAATCCTTGACTCATTCCACGTGCTTAAACGCAGGTTCATGTATTTTCTGCTGCAAAGAATATCTGTGGCTGTGGCAGATCATTGGTAGTGGGGCACAGCAAACGTCAGCTGCTGCTTCGGAGACCTGAGCACGATCTAGTGCCTGGTGACAATCAACTGTCCATCAGTAAACGGTAAGTGCTCCAGGAAATCAGCGTGAGGGAGAAGCTGTTCAAAGGAGAAAAGCAAGGCCTTAGAAGGAGCAGCAAATGCTCTGGACTGTTGACGGGAGGAGGAGGGCACCTCAGGAAGCACAGACCTGATCCACATGAAGGCTGAAGGCGGTGGAGGGTTGGTAGGAAGATGTCGGAGTCACAAGCATCTGACTGGAGGCTGCAACATGAAAAAAATGATGAAAACTTCCAAAATAGGCCACATTCATGGCACTGCACAGATGGAACTTGTCACAGCATTTGTCCCTATCGCACCAGGCTGAACATGAGCAGGAATTTAAAGATATTTAAAGACAATGTTTGCTAGCAGAGAGAAAAAAAACCCCAACACTTCTGTTTTCCATAGACAGGTCAAGAATTCCCCAAGCTGAAGGTAAAATAGCAAGGTGTTGTGGTTTTTTTAACAAATAGACTAGAAAATAGCACACATCACACCTGTATACATAAGGTGGTGCGTGTCCTGGACAGCTAGAGATGTCTAAGACTGATCTCAGCAACTTACAATTTTTTTGTTCTAAAAACAAAAGAACAGAATTAATATGTGTGATTGGACGCTGGATAAAAGCCAGCACAATTTACTAAATGCAGATTGCATCCAATGCTACTTGATGCTGCTGACCTAATCACTAATTGATCCGTCACAGCAATGTCCTTTCGGGTCTCCCTGTCCGTTTGAATTGGAGGAACTCTCTCTAACACCCACCCTGCTGAAGGGAGAAGGTGAGGCAAGGAGGAAATAAAAACCGTTTGCGATTTAATAAAATAAAAGACCACAAAAATGTGCTGAATTACAAAAAAATGAGGGGTCATCACATTTTTTTCCTAAGGGCTGCAATCAGCGAGGAGGAGGAGTAGCGAGTCTTAAGCAGTTTGTGCCAAGTCAATGCAGTACTCTTGGAGCCACATACGGTATTGCTATCTTGGAAAGGTTGAGACAAGATACCCTTTCTAAAAAGGGAACATTTATTGGTTCTTTGGAGATAGTGGGATGGATGAGTAAGCATATACATACGTACGTGGAGACTAGTCAGAATGAGGCATTGGCCAAGAACACAAACAATATCTACATTTACTGACAAAAAGTCTCCGTGAAGAAGCATAGAGTTGAGAGTTTAGTAGATAATATGAGGAAAGATAAAAAAAATTTAAAAAAAAGTGCAAGTTTTGAAGACAAACAATGCTGTCATCAGCTTCTAACCATTCCCTCTCATCCATTTGTGCAGAGATGGGGATTTTCAGGCTGGGCAGATGGCCCCTGCGCAGCTGTGCTACATTTCATCTCCCCTTTTGTTGGAGAGACAGTTTAGTGCACCACACTCCCATATCCTATTCCCTTTCCTTCGTTATTCACAGCAGAACCTTTCACTTAGCATTTCTAATAGCACCATGTAGTGCTGTCGTTTCAGGAAATGCCTGGCTGTATTCACTGCTAAATCAAGCAGGAGTCGTGCTGGCAATTCAAGGAACACCTCATCAGAGGGAAAAAAGGAATTGCTGCTGAGCTATTGTTTTCCATTTCATTTCACACACTCAAAAGAGCTCTGGTGACCACCCAGTGGGTGCCCTGAAACACAGATTCCAAGACACCTTCCTGAGCTAGAAAGGCAAACCGGATTTACTGCTCACCCTCTATTGTTACTCAGGCTCTTTTCCTGTTAGCTCTTTATTTTCTATTTTTGTACTTCACCCTGTCATTTTCAGTCCTTTTCAGGTTCCCCTCTCAGTTTTGTAGGCGACAGTTGGAAAGCTTCCCTTCCACAGAGCGTGCTGTGCCCGAGAGGTGGCCAAGGGGTGTTCTGCCACGGGAGCCAGCAGGACTGAGCCAGGATTCAGCAGCTTTAGCAAGGAAAAAGCCTCATGTAGAGGATGTGTTCATTAAGTTATTGTTCTAACTACTCCAGCCTTCACACCGATAGCAGCTAATCTACTGACAGGGCTGCATTGCAAGTGGAACCAGCTGAAACAACAATACTCTTCCCCTTCTTCATGTTCATGAAGCAGCACACGCTGGGTTTGCAAAACAGGTAACGGCACACCAGCACGGCGCGAGCAAGAGCTGCTTTGTGGGGCTGAACAAACACGGCCAAATAACAGGATGGAGAAGCCTGAACGCTTGAGGGAGATTCAGACCTCGAGCAGGAAGAACGGCAGGCAGTTTAGCTTAACGCTAGAGACAGACAAGGCAAAAGTAGAAAATCCTCACAAGGAAAGAGAACGGGCAGGCAGAGAGGAAAACCACAGGACGGTTTGGCTTTTCTCTTCCTCAGACTGTTTTAGCTGGCCAGTATTTCCCTCCCTACAACAGACGTGTCTGGGAAATTCCAGCAGTGCATTACAATATGCGCGTACAAGTCTTTAAATGATCCTGCTTAATTTTTCAAAATGTAACTTTTACACAGTCCAGAAATGGTGCTGTTCTGATAGCATAAACTCACAGGGTGCCATTGACCCTAAAGGGTAATGGATTTTACTGACAACAAGTATAAATAAAGAACCACCTACTGGATTGTATTTTTAAAGGTAGAACACCTCTTCGGCCGTGAAGATTTTCGCAAATGAGAAAGTAAAGCTAGAAATGATGGATAGCGCCTTTAAGGCCTTAACCTTCCTAAGCAAGATGGCGCTATTATTAAGTGCTGAACTGCTCTAGTACTAGAGAGCTACCTGAATCCTCAATTACAGATAAAATTAAACCTGAATATTGACTTAACCCAGTAAGCAATAAACATCTAATTGAGGCAGCCAGACACAGACAGTGTCCACGCACTGAACCAGCTCCAGGTCTGTTTAGGCAGCAGTTATTCTGAGACCGTACCAAATTGCACACTGTCACACACCGCAGTTCTCACCTGCAGTGTCAAGTTGCAGAATTATATTACAGCACAGGTTCTGCAGCTGTTAAGGTCGAGATCTTGTTTCCATCAAGTTAGGAATTTTTCTAAGTGCTCTAAGATTTGCAGGACACCTTGGGTAGCCTAGAGAGCAGGCTCGCATCGTGAGATTGTAGGACAGCGCTTTTCCAAATTTGAGCTCATATAACCAAAGGCTCCCGGGATTCAGTGTGCCCCACAAACAGTCATTAGCTCGAAGTAGCCAAATGCTCTTTTGAGTTTCTTTGAACTTGACAGTTACCATGGGCAAAACCCAGGAGAATACTGTTTGGAAAGCTTTTTTTTTTTTTTAAAAAAAACTTCTTCCATATAATGTAACAAGGCCACTTCCAGTTAAAACAGACTTTCCTGAAGGAAACACAGCAGCCTCAGGTCAAAATTTGTAACGCTCATTTTTTTAAAGACCATTGTCACCCTGTGCAGCAGAGAGAGGAAACTGTAGTCGGTACATGTGTCCGAGGGGCCCGAGAAGGTCACCTCAGAGCTCAGAACATGCTCATCCCCAGCGCATGCTGCTCTTCACAAAACCTGGCTTGTGGGCATAAACCACACACCCCTGCAACGATAGAGAGTGCCATACTTTTTAAAGGAAGGTTCTTCGCCACCTCTTTAGAGCTTTGTCCCGCAGGCTATCCCAGCTCAAACCCTGGGGCCTCTTCACAGGTGACCTTTCTGATAACAGCAGGTACAAAACAACAGTGCCTTAAAAGCACCAATGGTTTCTCACCATCATCCTCTGAGGCAGAATAAGTGAAGATACCCATAAAGTAGGAAAATGTTATAAGATAAATCGCTACCTTCTACTATGAAAAACACTCAGTGCTGATTAGACCTACTTGGGCAGTGTTTTAAAAATACATACCAGGTCTCTTAGAGAAATGACTAAAGCAAGATTTTTGCTTCTTTAAATGTAAAAGCCTGTTTATTCCCCACTCTCCTGAAATACTTTATTATAACAATCTCACTCACCTAAAAGGAGATTTCCTCATGCCACAGAAGGGAGTCGGGCCCCTCTCTCCACCTCCATTTATTCTAGTTTGTACCAATTTGAAAATGAACTTACTTGGAGCCAAAAGCCATTTTTCCTTCCAGTTCTGCAATGCCACGCGTAACACAATATACAAATGTTTAGGAATGCAACAATCCCTTAGAATGAGCTACAACTTCAAATACTCAGGCACATTGCTCTCAGCAAGCAGTTGCCATAAGACAGCGTAAGAATCTGATGTGTATTCTACAGTCCTGTTGTTTGAGTCCTGAATTACGACAGCGACCACAACAGTGTTTTAAGAAAGTACCATTTTACATGCCCATTCCTTGTAGGCTACTGATCCAGCTAGACTTTCAGATCAGAGAGGAGATAACTATTAACGGCATACTTATTTCGGGAGCCCCTTGGTGACTTCTTACAGCAAATAAAAACATACCGAGAGCTGAATGGCCCTGTGAATTCTTTCCAATTCAATGGCAGGTACCTCCGATTTTCCACTGACAGGCTGCAAATGAATCATTAAATGAAAGTAAATTCCACTGAGCTAAACAGTGGAAAAAGACACCAACACCGCAGGGACTGAAAGCCCAGACAAGCTGTATCCACGAGAAGAGGTGACTCTACCCAGTTATAAAGACAGCACCTCTTTTTGTGAGGGAGCATTACTTTTTTGCAAGGGCCAGGAAGGTATCATTGCAGTTAAAACTGGTTTGGGAAAGAAAACAAAGGTCTCGGAATATCACAGTACTTACCTAACACAGGTAGCCTAGTTAACATCAAGGAATACCCAGAGAAATCACCTACAGTCCTTAAACAAGTGGCAAAGACTTCAGAGAGGAATGCTGGGGAATACAAAACCCCTGGATCTCCCAATAAAATAACCCCAGATCCAGCACTGGGAGGAACTGTGCGGTGATATGGCCTGTGTATACGTTTTACCTCGGTTAGCTCATGAGGCTTGCCCGCAAATTCCTATGTGGAAGCTCTCTACAGGGAGCTCGATTTTAATTCTGGTTTAAGGATGTCCTCTGAGCCTTCAGCTCGTTGAGAACAGCATGTGGCAGCGACTCTGCTGAACACTTGTTTGTGATAAAGAATTACTAGACGGCTGTGTCTTCGTGTCTCCTTCTTGAGCTCTCAAGGTATTGCCCGGACACGCGGCTTGGTAACAGGTGACAAGTCAAAGTACCAAGGGCCAGGGTGGCACCCAGCAGGCGCCACCACCTCCGGGGCAGGGGACCGAAGAGCAGTTCTGTCACACAGCGGCAGTGGCTGGGAGCCCTGCATTCGCGGCTCTCTCCGACCCAGGACTGCCACGGAGCTGCGTACACTTCAGTAAAAGATCTCTTGCCTACTTGGAATGTGGCTGACCTTTGTCTTGCTTCCTGACAAAATTTTTTGACGAAAATCAAAACTCAGATGCTGGAAGAGAAAGGGAGTCCATCTGAAATCAAAGCTCACGTTAATTTTCTTTCCCTAGTGAATGTTTTGTAATATTTCCTGCTAAGAAATGTTTATAACCTAAATGCTTGTGCATAAAGGTGGCGCTGTACTTTAGAGCTCCACCCTGGGCAGCAGTTTTTCCTTAGCCCTTGAATCTGATCCAAAGGGAACTTTCAGCACCACCTTGAAGCCAACAATGGTACACGAGAGCCAAGAGGGACTTCAATTTTTCCATTTAAAGAAACAAACTTTTCACTGCTTGCTTTCCCTCTGATAAGCCAAACTCACTCACAAAGTAACTTCCAGAGTGTTTTCAAGAATATTCCTTCTATGAGGGAATCAAAACATCGTGACTGACAGACATATCTATAAAATCAACGATTAAATGATGTTTCTGATTGCTGTCCTGAGAACAGTCCCGAGTGTTCTATGTTTGATTTCTTCCTCAGTTGTGATATTCTATTGGTTACTTCCCCTCCCTTATAATAAATACTGTTCCGCACTCCTCCCTCCCGTCTTCGCAAGGTAGCGTGCCCCGAGTGCCCAGTTCAGCTCGCCAAAGCCCTCTTCAAACAACTCCCCTACAAAAGAGACCCATTTTAAACCTTCTCTTTTTCAGACCTTAAAACTGGGGTACCCCAGTCTCGTGATTAGAGCAACCTCTTCTAGAAAGAACTAACATTTTGTTTCTCTCATACTTACGGACAACCGAGGACTGGAAATGCTGGAATTCCTGAAAATGGGAGTGGGAAAAGTGAAAGTGAAGCGTGAAAGATGTCTCAAAACATCTGTTAGTTTTCCCTTTGTAGTCTAAGACATGGAGATCACAGATTCTAAACAGGACAATTCTAAGGTACTTTTTTCCCCACGACCCTCATTTAGTTACTGCTTCCCGTAGGAAACCTCATGACTGTAGAAGGAAGAAATACATACCTTGTAATAACAAGGAAGATTAAACCTTGCTGTAAACCTTTTCCTTCCAAAACAAGTGACAGAATGCAATGTACAAACTCAAGCTTTCCATCGTTTATGTTGTGCTTCCTGTGACTTCCCTACCTACAGTTCCGGAGCCATTAAATTCCACTTGCCAGGAAGGCACTTGCCCAGAGTGCGTTGGATTTTACTGAACAAACAGCAGCTCTCCTGCAAGCCATTCAGAATTTTAAGACTGCAATGACTCTCCTAGATCCTGTCGGGTTTACAAGTGACAATTGCTGCCTACTAACATAAACTCAAATGACGATAGAGCACACAAACCCATCAGGCTCTTAAACGTCTGATTTACGGCATCTGCCATAAAAGCAGTCGTCTCTGAGAGCAGTCAGGGTGAGCAGAGGGAAGAAACAGCAGATACTGTCGCTAAATTTGACGTGGCTCATGAACTAGAGCCCACATCAGTGTAGCATCGACCAGATTTTCATACACGTACCAAAGCATTAAAGGTGGTCTGAGGACAGGCATACGCATTCCTCTAGATCCAGGCAAAAATCCCTAATATCTCCAAATATTCAACCCAGGAATATTTTCTATCCTTCATATAACAAGTTTTACAATAGTAAATAAAAATTGTGCACAATTGCAAAAGAATTTGTCAGAAATCATTGTAGAGGCTTTTTCTTCCATTAACAAGAATAGAGGAAATATAAACAATAATCTTGAAAAAAATTTTAGTTCTAAACTTGCAAACAGAGATTACTCATTTTTATTCTGCCATTGAGCTCTTTTACCGGTTTTTGCCATCTTATCACTCTTTCAATTATCAGAATTCACTCTTTCAATCCACTTACACATCCTTCAGTGATGGAGTCTGGATTTTGATTTTTAATGTTTTTCCTTACTGCCAGTTACTACTTTTTTAGTGCAGATTAATTTGTGCTCTTGCTCTGACTTGAAAAAATAATGACCAGTAAACAGGTTTCTGCACTGATCAGCGTAAAGTGATGGATATGGCAAAACCTCAGTGCTAATTTGGACCGTTAACATCAGGAGTGAGACTCGGTCTTAGACCAGCTAGATCGATTACACCATCAGATTGGTGCAAGGAGCTGCCAAAAGGGCAAAGCGAGTGTCAAGAATTATCAAACAGAGGGACAGAGAACAGCCAACACGACTATACTGTTGCATGGACTTGTGTGCCCACACCTTGCATAACGTGTGTTTTTATTCTCCCCTGCCTGAAAATGAATTCGAGAAGAGCAACAGCGATGCTCAACAGCTCCTGTCAAAGGAAGAATCAGGCTGCTCTCCAGGTCGGCAGTAGGTGACTGTGGGGAATATAAAAAGTTTACAAAACTATGAGGATGCAGGAGCATTGGGTAGGGACTACAGAGCATCAAATAAGCCAGCAATTGGCAAGCTGAAAAAAATCCTAAAAAGTTGTAGGTTTTGACACAATACGTAGCCGGGCTGCAGGTCTGCTCACTACAGCGTTGCACGGGTGAGGATTTTACAAGGATCCAGGCAGAAGTTCCCCAGATTCACAGATAACTACTGACAGTCACCAAACACGCAGAAGCCACACCTGGTTCAGGATGTCCTTGAGGACACGGACTGGGAGAGTACTTGTGTTTGCATCTGGAAGGAAGCACCGTATGCAACTGCTTTGTTTCTAGACTCTTCCCAGCACCTGCTTTTGACATTACAGAGGTCAAAGTACTGACTAAGTGGCACTCTGGTCTCCCACCATGGCTGTTAGTGCCATGTTTAAAGTGGTAAAGTCCCAGTAGCTCACCCATAATAACAAGTTGTAACACTTTTTCATTTTTTTCCTTAAGAGCCACAGTACAAGAAGTAAAAGTTCTTAACCCACTAGATAACCCTGATGTTGGTAAGCATAATTCTGCTACGACATTACGATTCTTCTGGGGAAGGGGATTCGCTTTAATACCAATTAAATGAGGTCCTCACGGTGCAATTTCAATTATGTCTAAATTTATCACCCCAGAAAGAAAACGGCCATGAATCACTGTGCAGGAATGATATAAATTAGTCCGCTTGTTCAGCTACTTCAGTACTTTGGTATTTAAGGATTTTAATTATTTTTTCTTAAAAAACTAAAACATTTTAAAGGATTTTTTCTCGCACTTCTATTGTTCTCTGAAACAGATTAGCAGCAGCAGAAATTATTTAAAGAGCTCATTATGACGGTACTACTACAGCATGCAAGCACAACAGAGGAAAAAAGAATTACTGCAGCTCAAATATAATCCTGAGGGAATGTTTCTATTTGTATTCAGACACGGCTAGGTGGAATGTCGCCATACATCTAAGAGGATAAACCCATTTCTTAGTGCTCTAACTGTTTATTTTAAAATGACTTGTTAGAGCCACATTTTCTGTTTGGGCAAATAAATAAAAAACGCAATAGTCTCTTCATGAAAAGATGTGAGGAGTTCTTGGCACGGAGTCTCTGTCCAACACTTCAGTGTAAGACGTGACCGTTTTAACTACCCCGCACAAGAGTTTCAGTGACCAGCTCAAACCACCCCTTTACTGCTGCTGAGCTACCCTTACACCCCCACCCTGGGACTCCACGGCTTCGGATCTTCCTGCACCGTGATCCTGTGAGTAATATTGACGTATTCATCTACAAACTCCACAGCTTAGAATAAGCTACGCAAGGAGTGTCTGCTACTATTTTACATATTGTAAAATGTTGACGTGTAAGAATTTTATCTATTGGCAGACTTCTTCAGGTTTCCACACAGATTTAATAACTTTCTCTTTACGCAGCATTCAGCATTCCTGACTGATTTGGGGCCACATTCAGATGCTCTTGGGATCAGTTCAACAGCTCATCAGTTCTAAAATTTGCACAAGCATTCTTGGCACCTCCAGTATATCTTGGGAAAACTAGAACCTTAAAAGAACACCAAAAAACCTCCAAAAGCATTAAAATCATAGAATCACCTAGGTTGCAAGAGACCTTTAAGATTATCGAGTCCAACCATCAGCCCAACACTGCCCAAGCCACCGCTAAGCCATGTCCCTCAGCACCACCGCAGCCCGGCTGGGAAACCCCTCCAGGGACGGAGATTCCACCACTGCCCTGGGCAGCCTGGCCCAGTGTTTGTTATCCCTTTCCATGAAGAAATTTTTCATAATATCCAATCTAAACCTTCCCTAGAAGGAGGGACAAGAGAAGCTTTTTCTCCATGTAATATATTCAAGCTCACACATCTATTTGGAGGTGGAAGTAGCTGCCAGCACGCCATTACCAACACATCCCAGCATTCCCATTTCTCACCTTCCCAGTGGGACTCGGGATGCTGAAGCTAAAGGGCGAACGCGCCTGAAAGCGCGTCCATTTTCAAGACATGGCAGTCACCTACTAAAACAAACACACAAATGCTCCCCCCGCCTCCAGCTTCCTTCTTCCTTGCAAGGCAAGATGCGCATTTACCAGGGCAGCGGGAGAAGGCGGTGGCAGCAGAAGCCCAGCGTGCCCCGAGAGGGACAGGGACGCGGCGGCAGTGAGAGGGCTGCTGCGGTGAGATGAAAGGGCTCGCAGAGCTTCTGAGGAGAGGGTGGAGGAAAGAACCGGAAAAGCAAAATGCCAAACAAGAAGATAAAGGTAATAGCTTGCTATGGTACCCATCAAAGCCATTCTGTTTAATAAAAACATAGCACTACACGTAACTAAAGACAGAGACAGCAATTAAACTGAGATGTGACATGCCCGTGCTTCCTAATGCCCTCCTCACATTTTTTCCCCTGTCTAAAGGTTCTGTACAGGGAGAAAACGGGGAATTCAGTTGTTTGTTTAGGATTTCCTGACAGACAGCCACTGAACTGTGAGTCAGAGATCCAGGATGTGCGGGACCTTTGATGCACTTACTGAGCAAGCAGACTGTGCAAGGAAAAATTGAGTTTTACCCAGCACATACTATTCACTCCATACACACAAAGGTGGCCTCACGCACTGAAGCACATTGTACTTACTGCTACGCATAACCCTTGTTTTTCTCTGGTGTTTACACCTAGAAACATGAAAGCTCTAAATATATGGTAGGGATGAACTACCGTTACAGTCAATTAGTGCCGTGGAAATGGCAGTGATTCTTCCATAACAGATAAGTTTAAGATTAATTTAGGAAATGCGCTTGACTCACTGAGCAGTTTGCAAGGGAAAGATAAAGTGAAAATATTTAAAAGCGTGCTTCAGTGTGGCAGACTCCTGGCTTTTACATTGTAATCATGGTTTGGCACTGGTATCAGTGTTCAAAAAACAACATAAACTTGTACGTTTCCATTTCCAGAGCCTTAAAGCACAGTAATCTACTTCAGAAATGTAATAAAATTACTGTATGTTGTGTACAGGCAAACCCAAAAGTATGCTGGCGAGGGAAGATCTTATTTATTGCCAATACTGCCTAGTAAACATGCAAAACGAAAAGGTGACATTACGCTTTATCTTAGGAAACAGAACTTTTTGGCCATCACAGCTTGGCACAGGGCTTTTACAGCACAGATAAGATGAGGACATTTAAAAAAAATCATAAAGTAAATCACATTTGTTTGAATAAAAATATATAGTTTAATTCACTTTCTGTTGGCTACATTTTAATCATATTTAATATTAAATTAAACTGCATTAAAAGTCTGTACAAAGTATGATGTAATGATACATAACCTTTACATATTCATTATAATACATGAAAACGTTGAAATCACACAGAATTCAAGCAAGCACTGCAAAGAAAAGAATTGTGAAGATACACATATCCATACCCGGGCAATGCACAGCAGGGTAAGTCTCACAAGCAATACCAATTCATACGACCAACGGGAAATGACATTTCTATTATGGGACAGAATTGAGCTAGTCTGTCAATAAGTATAACGCTACGATCTACACACAATTATCATAGTATTTTAGAGTCTTTCCAGGAAAGTTATTCCCAAAGCCAAGCTACAAGTGACAATATAAAATCACAATACATGACTAAAAATGCTTTATTGACACCAGAATTCCCCAGATTTTTCATTCAGTGTTTGGCAGTTACTCAGTACTTGGATTTTAAAAGCTCAAAAATCTTAAGACTTGTCTCACAAAACAGTTATTTCAATTAAAGAACAAGACCTCAACCTGAAAGTCGTAAAAGAAATGTCTCAACATTCTAGAAATTCAAGGGGAGTTTCAAAAATTTCTTATTAAAAAAATAAATAAAAGGCATTCAGACAATTTTAAAAGAACATTTGTATGGTAATATAAATACGCAACTTCTTCAGAACCTATTTTTTGTTATTAGCCAACAACTAACACCACAGGAGCATGTCTACTAATAAAAGCAGGTTTGACAAACGTAAGTCCAGTCTGCAAATACGCCTACTTGACACCTTTTGGCGTTACGAGGCTGGGATCTTTACAAAGCAGCAGTGAATATCTGTGTGCTAAGGTTAAAATCCTTTTGACCTCTCAAGAGGCATAAAAACAGTCCAGGCCTGTACTGGTACATTTAAGATAAAACGAGACGATACATCACAATTCCAGCACCATGAACTTTGGAACATCCGAAATAATTTCAGAGCATCTGATCCTCAACTTCCAGCACAAGGAGCCAAAAAGCACCACTGTGTAACAAGGGCAGAAGACAAATTGAAACCATCAGCAGTCAGAGTGTAAGGAAAGAAACACAGAGATGAAGAATCTCGGAAACCATGCACGACTATGCTGTCTAACAAACAACAGTTGAGCTATTGACCCACTGCTTCAAACTTCTGAATGAACAGGAAAAAAAGAAATCGTAGCTTGGATGCCCATTGCAAAAAGGTAAGTCATGTTGTCATTTGGCTAGGACTACCAACATCCACAGGCTGTTGTTAAAGTCTTCACCTTACTCCTTTGCTTTCATATATATACCATAAAGATAATCTTGTGACATTACTTCACACGTTAATACTAAAGACCAAATCTTTATCTAGGCGTGAAAAAGCCACGAGGTTCTTCATATACTTTTAAACGGTCTTACAGGTTGTCTGAACAGACTTTGCAAAACAATTTAGAGTTTGCTGCTTCTCTGGGAGAAAGCAAGCTATCCCCAGCCATCGCTGCAGAATAAGCGCACACACAAACCAACAAAAAGAGTTCATCACTGAAAAGCGGTGAATATCTGAAGACAATTGCAACAATTTGGCAGTTGTATCTGATCTACAGTAAAATCTGCCTTTCCCTAAAGTAGCTGTAAAACAGACTTAGAACTCGTGTCACAACTACAAGTGAAGGCTTATTATCCCTGTCTTTGTTCCAGATAAAAGCTAGACACTAACATGGGCTACAACCTTAACACTGTGAAAGGAAAATGCAAATTCTACATTAACATCAAAGCCAAAAATGGCACTGCTGTGGCTGAGATTCCATCCTGAGCTCAAAAAAGCCATCATAATTAAAAGAAAAATGTCAGTAACAGAGTATCAACTACAATTCACTAATAACGCCATTTCTTCCACAACACAAACAGCTGCTCCTTTTCCAGCTGAAGTTAAAAAGCCACAAAAAGTTAAGAACAATGGAAGGGAAGGTTATGGATGACAAAACTTAAATAAATCTCTTGAGAAAAACCAAAAAATATTCTGCTTGTACACTGTCTGCCACCTCCCAAAAAGAAAAGCAATTGTCTTTGTAAGAAACTCTTATCTTCAATTTATATTTTCACTAGAAGTTGCTGTATTTTCTTAGAACATTCTACAGGTAACGTATGAATGTAATTTAGTTACTAACTTGATTTGTAATTAGTTAATCCTCCTTACACTGTCTTACCATTAGGACAAGAGAGAAACGAGTGCATCCAGAAATTTGCTCCGGTCTTCTGTTTTCAATTCAATTACTAAAATAGGAAATATTTTATTACAAGATGCAAATAACTGAAAGATATACCAGGTGTCACACTTGAAGAATATTAATTCCAAGTATACTCATTTATATTCTTAATCCACTTTAATAAGGAAAAAGAGAAGCTATTTATTTAGACAAAGTGCAAAGCACATTGTTTATTTTCCTGTTAGATTTCAGCAAACTCCGATTTCTAGGTGCTCACTACATGAGACAGCTGCCACTTTTTAAATCTAGGAATGTTTATTTGTATGTTCAACATGCATACCTAAGTACCTATCATTAAAAACTGCCTCTTTTGTAAGCACATACAAAAATAGGCACATCTTGCTGCAGAAGTATCTTGTTTTTCAAACAGATGATAAAGAATGCATCTGATCACATCAATACCGTACTCGGTTTGGCTGCTAACCGTAAAAACTCTCAGATAACCTCATAGATTTTCAACCAAAGCGCACATGTGAAAATCAGTACTACATGCAAAACACAGATTGTCTCAAAGACACGCAAGCCTCCGCTTAGTGGTTTATAATTCTGCACATCAAAATAGCACTTAAAAAAAGATTAATAAATAATGTTTGTGTTTGTATTAGACTCAAGACCAGTGTATCACACAGACCCCCTTCACGTTTGCAGCCAAGACACACACGAATGAGTTCACCTCATGACGCTTTCTGGAGACCACGGAAACACTGACCCCTAAAGGCCATCTGCTGAACGAAATAAGCGACAGCGCTACTCACTTGACATGTCAAAATGGTTGTGTAAGGTCCTAGAATTGGTACTGTCTGCAGCCTTCTCAAACGCTCTTCCAAAAAAGCTAGAAGATGAACGGAAATACAAATAAGCATTACAGAAAAGGACATTTTTACTAAGGTAGAAGTATGGAACTTTTTCCTTGCTACGAGTTGAAAATGTCTTCCAGATGTTTTTCATATGCTATGTATTCAGCATACACCTCACTTAGTCAAGTGCAAAAGTCTTAACCTTGCAGACTTTAGGGAATGAAGTAACAGGCCATATAGTGAACTTTCTCCCCCTTTTAAGATAAAGAAATAGTTAAGAGGGAGGACAGAAACCCTTGCAGGGCAGCAAGAGCACACCTGTATCCTCTCTCAAAGTCCCTCGTGCGTACCATATGCAAAAAGCATGTTTTTAAGAAGGATACAATTCAAGTCAACATATTCAGTGTTAAATAGGTACAGGAAAGAGGTATTTGCTTCGGAGGCAGGAAAAGTCTATAGATAACCTTTTGTAAGAACTTTTAAACAATATGCTTACTTCTTTTTGTCAGAACTTTCTGTCTCTGGAGGAATCCCCACCATGATTACAGTTCCCTGTTCAACGTCCATTGGTGCAGCCATTATCAGTGGCAGCAATTTACAACGCTTGTTTTTTGTCTGGAAGTCAAAAAGTCTCTTTGTTAGACAAAACCCAGGAAACAATTTAGTTCCAGCACTCCATACTACAAGTATGCATCTGAGGATACAGCTATAATGCATTTCAACATAAGATGGTTTCTTCACATAATTGCTTAATCCCCTTCCTTTCTTACAGTAAAATTCACTTTAAGGACCAATAGAAATCTTAATTCTTCTCCAATTTTGCATTCCATTTTGACACAGAAATGACGTAGACAGACAAGTTAGGATTTACAGTAAAGAAAAAAATCTCTTAAATATAACAACAATAGACCTGCAGGTATGAGTATTTAAAAAACTTGTACTGGGCTTAATTTTTTGCAATAATAATTTTACATTGAAATACAACAAATAAAACATTGACAAACACAATCTTCACTAGAAATCTTTTCCCCCGTCATATTGTTTTACAGCAGTGACCTGTAACTTTAACAAATGTTGTAATTTAATTAAATCTAAAAATAATTATGAAGATTTTAACATTTTTGGACACTTAAGTAAATAAATAGAAGTTTGTTTAAAGCGTTCTGTTCCTAAGGTAAACGTTTCACAGTGCATTTTAAAAGGCCTGTCTTGCTCCTAGCGGTAGAATGGTCATTCACCATGTCTAACTTTCAAAATGAGGACAGAATGATGCAATCGGACAACAACTGGAAAAGGATATATTTAATTTACAAATTAGGAAGTGCTCACTGTTAAGACAGTTCTCACTCTTAAACTTGCTTTTATCTGAATTGTGTAACTAGTAACTCAAAAGATAAAAGCAATTTAATTTCAGTCGTATTAGTTGTAAAGATCCGAGGATTTTATTTAAACAAAGAACTCTTTAGATAAGTTACCTATCCTGCAATATTGCCTTTTTTGGTGTCAGGTTGACTTTTCAAAGTACATACTTTATGATACACTACCTCAAAGTTTACAATCTAAAATATTTGTGTAATTTTGTAAGTATCTTAGTAATGAAAACTCTTTCTAATGCTACAAAGTCTCCCAGGCAGATATCTTTCCTAGAGCAGCATTCACAGATGTGCTAAAATTATCCAACCAATTAGCAGAAAAACATTACTACGATTTTCATATAATGTTTTTAATAATCAGCTGCAAGTATCCAACAGAACAATAACTACTACACAGGCCAGAAGTCAGTTAGTCAAAAGCTTCTAATTTACTTACAGAGCAAACAAACGATTTGAGTAAGTATTTACTCAGCAGGCAGAGAGACACTGGTTTGGAAAACAGTTTCACATCTGGTGTGCCCTAGGAAAAGAAAAATTATTTCAATTACAATCCAAGACAGTTCTTCCACTTAGTTTATTTTAACACCTACTGACAAGTCTAAGACCACTAACAAGAACCATTACACTATGGCAGTTTGACGCTGAAACAAAGCCCTCCCTCTTTGAGATGGCTGATTCTTCCCTTCGGAAGTTCAGAGCAGATGCCAATATTGACCCATCAGGCAACAGCACAGTACAGATAAATAGGTTCTTTCTGACAGAGCCTTTCTCATTGAGTCGAGCAGTCAGGAAAATGGTGTCATTCAGCTATGAGACAGTCAAATGAGACAGCCAAAACCTAGATTTTAGTTTTCTAACCTCCATGAGAGAGCAATAGAGGAAAGGCCCTTGGGAAATGACAAGGTTGGTGCAAATACAGCTGGCTACTGTCTGCTGAATGGCACGTAACTGCTTTTTGGCCAGGTCCAGTCCTTGGTGCAGTTTGTCCAGGTTACCCCTGCAACAGAAAAAATGAAAAATAAGCACCTTTATATAAAAATAAAGCTTTGCAAACAAAAGTGAGATCTCTTTAAACACTGTTCACAGGGATATTTTGTTTTTTTCTTCAAGGGCTTATGAAGCATCAATGCATCTTTTAGATACGTAACCCAAGTTCCCTAGATAAAATTGTAAAGGAATGCAGAGACATATTTTCAGTACCTGGAAAGACTGTCCAAAGCCTTAATGAAATTAGTCGTTTCAGGCCCCTCTTTCTCTATGTTCTCCATGAGAGAAGCTGTTGCATAAACTATATCACTTGCTGAGAACTTGTTCTTAAAGCCAAAGTGAATGCTGAAGGTCTGAACTCTTAAATCCTTCATTCTGCAAAATGAGATAAACCCAGCAGGGATTATTAGCATTATTACAAACATTGACCAGCCATCTCCTCAGCACATTAATGTTCAGAACACAAATCATACCCTAACATTTGCAATGCACCTAATATTACTTTGGCCATCTAAAAAACGTATTTTAAAACAAGATGTTACATCCTCTTCATACAAAAATATTTGAACTTAATTGAAACATATTTTCAGATAAGGCATTTGTATTTAAAACAATATACCCAAACTTGCTTGCAGATTCTTCAATCATTTCCCGAAGATTTTCTTTCAAAGACATGTCCATGGAATTAAACTTCTGTTTCACTTGCTTCAAAGGCAAACTAAAACCGGAAGGAAAAACAATACATTGATAGTTATGCCAGAAGAAACAAGTGTTTTGCTTCCTTTCATAAGGCTTTCTTAATATAATATTAGATAATTTAGCAAGTTAAGTCTGACTAAGCTTGTTTGCATTCTTTTTTCTTTAGTTGTTGAAGAGTGGATGTGAGAAAGCATGGGTTACTTAATAATCCACTAGTCCGTGAAGGCACACAGCTGAAGTAGTCCTTATACACCAAGACACAAGTGGCATAACTCAAAGTCACTCTGCAATCTGCTCACAGCCCCACAAGCATATCTGAAAACTAAGACATTGAGTACTTGCAAGCTATATTCTCAATATTTCCCCATAATTTAACCAAGACCCAGATTTCTATAACTCACCCCATGTCAGCCAAAAACTCCTGGAGCCTCTTCTGCCCTTGTACGGACCAAAGCTTAAGGCTAGCAGAGGTATACGAAGTGTTACAGAGACTTTCATACAGAGACCAGTGCTGATAAAGTGCCAGGCGCAGACTGAACAGGAATTATGGCAAATAATTATAAGGACATATGTCATCTGAAGTTACAAATAGTAACAAACTCCCCAACTAGTAGGTAAGCCTTCGGTTGCCCTGACATATTGCATGTCTGTACTACATAAGACACAGTCACACACTGCAGGTGCGTGTAACACTAGACAAGCAGCACTGACTTGTAACTAATTCTGAAAGGTTAAGCTGAACTGAAGCTACATGAGCTATTGAACGAGGGCTTCACGTTCAACAAAACATTCACATTTCCTTTCTTTTAATTCCATTCTCAGCAGCAGAGATGGCGCTGGGGTTTTTTTCCCCTAAATAAAATCTCAGCCGGGGTTCACCAAGTGGGTAGAGTTCATTTTCCCCAGATCTTACGCAAGGATACTCGTATTCAAATGCTATTCGCATACAATCGATTGACAGAGAATTTTCTTCATCCTCATTGCGGTGGTTATGACGAGACACATGACGCTGTAGGATTCCAATGTCGGTCACATACTTCATTCTTAAACAAAACCAAATTTGTTACTTTGCTTTCTTCCTGTGTATTTTTGCACTTGACTATGAGAACACAAAAATGCTTCCTAAAGATTACATGTTGGTCAGGCAGCAGCATGAAAACTGCAGATACATCGTAAAAAAATCAACCATAAACCCAAACCAACTTGTTAAATAATGTTTTTTCAACATTCAGCCATACACCCAGGCAAATAAAGGCAAATTAAAACAATAAATTAAAGTAAATAAATTAAAGAAAAAAAATTAAAGCAAAACCAAAACAAAGAGAGACAGATAGACTGACCAATGAAATTATTTACTTACTACCCTTAAAACACCTCCTTAAAAACATCAATATATTAGTAACAATAGAATACAGAATTAAAGTCCACACATGTACTACTAGAATTCTGAGGATATCTAGTAGGAAATAAGAAACAAGAAAAAAGAGGGGAGAAAAATCTGAAACTTGTTAACTACAACTGGAAAGGAAGCTGGAGGATACAGAACATACAGGTGTTTTTTTCCTTTAATAAAGTTGTATCAAGGTCATATTTACTTCAACTATCAAACACCAATTCTTCCCAGATCAGAAGTGATTGTTCTATAATTTTATGAGTTACTCCTAAAAATAAAATTCAAAAGGTAGAAAAATAAATTAAAAAATATAATGAAGATAAGTTTAAAAAAAAAATCTTTCTTACTGAGTGATTTTATCTTGGACCCATTGATCTGTTAGGCCAACAATAGCCCACCTAAAATTGGGGAGGAAAAAAGGAAAAGAAAAAGTTAAAACAACAAAAAAATTCCAGTATGGTGTATTATATTCAAGCCACTAAGTATGTAACAGAACAAGTCAGAATCACTGTTCACCAGCTATACAGAGAAGTTCATAACAAAGCTATATACTATTATTCCCTCTTTATCAGACACACATATAGTACCATCCTCCCTTTTTCCAAGCAAAATCTATGCGTCATTTGTAATTAATTTACATAGACGCGTCCTTCAATTCAAGATGTACCTCCACTCATAAAATAAACTGGGACCTTATAGTGAAATCAAATAGTTTTGGGAAATTTTGCCCCTCTCTACTATGGATTTAAGCTGCTAGACCCTATGAAAAAGAGAATGGAAACATACCACAACATGTCATTCAAGTCTTTAGACATTATCCATGCCAGATCAAACATCACCATTGCAGACTATACGAGGGAAAAGCAAAAGAGAGGATAAACGAACACAAAAGTCTCCCTTTGTCAAAGAGAACACAGTTACATTTGCCAAGTCCTGGCATGTTACTGAAGCTCTAGAAATCCCACTTGAGTCTGACAGTGACTTTCTAAGACACTAAGTAGAAAGAAAAATATTTTATACAGCTCTACAATCTTGCATTGTATATAAAGCAGCACTTAACAAAATAAACAAACAATCAGACAGGCCAAATAGAAGGAACAGTTTCATGTCCCAGGTGCTATGTTTGAAATACCCTGACACATTAAAAACTGTGGAAGGCAAACAAGCTCCCTACATGCTAAAGTCTTTTTGCCAGAGTATTTTGGGTATAGACAGATACCATTGTCAAGACCTAAAAAAATTACACTATCATTTTTTTTTTTAATAACCAGCATTAAAGACATCAAACAACAACAAAAAAGTTAAGATTTCTGGTTTATCATTTCCCCCCACTGTTAACATTACATTAACCATTGTGTGTCAGCTGCCTGTTGTCTACCAGTATTGTTTTATGATGTATTTAATTCATCTGTCTTAGATAATTATACCATTGGATATTGTCCAGTTACCTTTACATTTGCACCTTGTGTTTCTATGGTAAACAGGAGTTTATACTTACTGAGGTCCCATGGTATTCATACTGTTCATAATCAAAAAGAATTTCTCGTCTAAAAAGGAAAAAAACCCACATTTGACTAAGCGATGTACTGGTGATCAGATACAATTAAAAATACCAGCCAGGAATTGTGAAATAATATTTAAATTTCATTTTAGCAATTGAAAAAAAAATTAAGCTTGGGCTTAATTTTAAGCTTGTTTGTCTGCAAGGCAGACAACTAACTAGATTTTAAAACTAGATTTTAGTAGCAACATGGAAACCACACTCATAAAGTAAAAATTTATCAAATCGTTATTCCTCAAATCCAATTTTCTTATCTGATTTGTTCCTGCTCATTCCTATGGGAAATAGAGGGATCGTCAAGGAGGAAGAAAACAGAAACACAAGCTTCTCCCTAAGATAGACAAGACAAGAATACTACAGCTACTTCCAAGTGAGGCAATGCACCTATTGCTACTCAAATTTATAAATTACTATTTACAACTATCCTACATTTAAATGTTTTAGTCTTATATAGTAAATATCTCTCTCCACATTCTGAATAGTTAAAACTAATGCATCTTGCAAATCAAGAAGCATAGTATCATGTTTTTGTATTCTCCACAAGATTTTAATAAAAAAGTAAGAGAAATAAAAGCACCATAAAAAGAAGTTAAACACACCTGCGTGCCTCCCATTCTCGCCTTTGTCGCCTTTTCATTGTTCTCTCTATTACATCCTGTAAATTAATTTTGAAGTTAAAAAGCTAGAAAAAATACACTAGTAGATTAGCAGCTATCCACACACTGCAATAACTAAGTCTTCATTAGAAACACTTAATTAAAGTCTTCATTAAAAAGAAAAATTATTCCTATTAACAACATCTAACGAGAAAAGTAATATTATCAGATATTTTTCCAAGGAGCACACTTTTATAAAGTCATGGCATCTTTCTGTACTAGCATTTATTTAGCTCGTCTTCACAAATACAAGGCCCAGTACACAGTGTTTTCAACACTAGCAACATTGCATCCCACCATTTTATAATATAAAAATTACATTGATGAAAAATAAAGATGAGATAATTAACGAAGCACAGAAAAAGAGGCATTCACTGTATATTTAAACTCAATAAATAGCATCATCAGTTTGAAAATGCAAAGAAACCAAAAAGATCTTTTATATAACGGATTCTAAAATAGCCTTTATATATATTATTTATAGATTTTCCTTTGAATTTCTGGTGGCTGCTTTTGCTGAGTTAATGCCCTTTGTAGATTAGAAGGAAAAAGTGTACAAGGTTAATAGAAAAATAATGTGAAATATATATTAAATCCAAGAATGTCTTTATATTTAATTGTCTCGTAATATTGCTAGCCTTGTGCCTTTGCTTCCTTGTATGGTATAAATAGAAAATATGCTACAAATAACATATGGCAAAATGAATTGTTTATGTCTATCATAATACACTTTTGTTAGTTTACTGCTACAAGGACAGACAAAATGTATCGCCAAATTATTTGCGAGCTTCTATCTTCTCATGCAATTATTAAATAAAAAGTTTGTATCTAAGTTAGTTATTTCGCTAGACTGAAAAGCCCAGAGCACGTAATCAGAGATAGATCTCTTCAGTTCACTGATTGCACAAAGCCAGCATTATGCATAGTCAAGGTCAAAAGTTTCTTTGCAAGGAGAAAATATTTCTGTGCAGTTTAGATAAATAAACATTTTGTGTATGTGAAACTCTAGTGGTCATAGTAAATTATTTTTAAATCTTACACTTGAATTTGTGATCTAATTGAACATAATTTTTAAATTCAAATGTCATTATGATGATGATGTAAAGTACACGTATTAACTGGGTATTTTCCTTCTTTTCACAGAAAAGTAGCAGAAACACACCTCTTCAAAACGTCTGCGTTTCTCTGAAGGTTCTGACCCATCACTGCCATTCTCTGAGTCCTCTTCTTCATCCTCTTCATCTCTGAAGATATCATCATAAGCAGGAACATCGAGATCATCGTCTTGTTTCACTAACAGCTTAATCTAGCAAAGAAAAAAAAAGTATTTTAAATAAGGTAGCTTATTTAGTGACTGAAAAGCATTTCAAATGACAAACGAGAATACTTCAGCTATTTAGTAAGAGACACTAAAAATTCATTTTGGCTGTGAGCAATTCCCACCATAACAAAAATAATGCTTCTTAATACAAGACTCTCATGCATACAAAATAAGAGTAAAAAATATATTCCTTGGTTACAGCATTACTGAAAGAATTATCATTTATTTATGCTTGTTAAAGTCATGCTGTCAAATAATTTGTGCTTAATACACTCTAAGTGTCTCTAGGTGCTGAGAGATAATACATACTGCGTTCTGGAGGATGCTTATCGTCTGATTTGTAGCAGTTTGATTTACAGCAACAGGATTAGCAGGTGCTTACTACTGACAACTACCACACAGTGCTAACACTATATATTTTATTACCAAATGCAGATTTTTTTCTGATCACGTACTGCAAATACCCACCAATACTGCTCCCTGACCTACTAGCGAACACTGTAAGCAGCTTTGTGAAACAGAGAAAAGCACTACACCACCCAACACCACACTGTGCAAAGATTTTTAGTAGGAAAGAAAAGTGTTTACCTGTGTGTCATTGTAAACATTTACTACATTGATAGGTCTGTGGCTGTCACATACGAAAAAAAAAGTGTCTTCTTCTGGCTGCAAGACTTCCAGGAGGTCAACATTGGCACCACAATTAATAAGAACAAAGTACTTGAACTGCAAAAAAAAAAAAAAAAAAAAAAGGCAAAAAACCCCCAAAACTTTTTACTTCAACTAGCAGGAAACATGGTAGACTGAAAACAACTTTACAAAACCTCCGAAGCACTCATCATTGCCGAAACTTGTATGTACTTGGTGATATTTGGTGTCTCTGAGGAGCAAAAAATTTCTAAGACAAAACAGCAAACTGGGGGCTGCCGGACATCCAATACCACCACTATACCATACCTTAAAACGTGTACAGACTTAATTTCAATCTATCAAAATTATAGCACATTACTTTGAGACGGTGTAAAAAACTTGACAAGTTTGTTACTAGTATGTTAAAATTTAACCAATGCTTTGATGCAACCAATAATAATAATTAGTTTAAGAGCTGATGCTTTAAGCTGGGAAAATGGAAGTGTCTGTCTATGTAAGATAATCTGTAACTAAAAAAAAAAAAAAAATCCTTTTTTTTTTTTCACCTGATCTTTATGCTCGAGAAAGGCAGTTTCAAGTTCTTGCCATCCAGATACTGGGACGAGTGTATATTGCACATGATCACATTGAAACAAAGCCTGAAATGAAGTAAACAGCTATTAGCAAAGGCGAGGAGCAACAACCTCTTGTACAGTGCTATACCGTGCTATAATTCTGTTTCATACCAATCTTTATCTTGAAAACATCCCAAATGACAAATCTACATGAACTCTGGGAGTATGACTTGCCAGTTTTCATGAAAAAAATAAGTTACAAAAGCAGATTAAATCTTCACCATTTGCCCAGTCCAAACCTATTAAAAGGATCCAAGAGCAGTTTGGGTTTTTTACTGTTAGTATACAGTGATAACGAACAAAGACTTACTTGCAGTATTTTACAAGCACATAATGCGTCAACATCTGAAGCGACAAGAAGAAGAACACGCTGCAAAAATAATAGAATAACAGTATTAATACATTAACATAGGTGCTAAATCTAATGCACCGGTACATGAAATGTGTAGATCACTTTGAGACCAGAAAGTGAGAAATTTAGGTAGAGATCATTATAATCATAAACCAGGATTTCTTCTGAATGGACAGTGCAGCCAAAATTAACCCCTTTGGATCCCTGTAAATATGAACAATAAACAGCTCTATATACCCCTAATCTGTAAGCTACTTCGAGGAAATGTAATTATTCAGACTCCTATGAAAAGCACATAGTTTTAAAGCTTCAAAGCTAGTCAGCCCTACAACTATTCTCATTGTGTCTAGAAAGGACTAAGTTTTCAGCCTAAGCTCTGTAACAGATTTGACTGAAGAAAATCTGTAGCAAAAATAGGAGCAAGGCAACTCCTGAAATAACCTCGATTTAGGCAAAACAATTTATCTGGTGGTTTTTTGGTGGATTTGTTGGTTTGGAGGGTTTCTTTTTTAGATTTTGCTCACAGTTGGAGAAGTTGAAGGAAATGCTTTCGTTTGCATGATCCATAATATCGCCTCACGGGTAGAAATACTAAAAACTGTCCAACGAAAGCTTCACCACTTCAGCTAGTGCATCCACTCCGAACCAAGTTAAGCAAACCGACAGTGAAAAACGGGAGCAGCTACCCAGCCTGGCTATGGGAAGGGCTGCAAGAGAAACCTCAAAGAGGACGGAATACAAGATTTAGCGCCTGGGCAAACAGCAGCACAATGGCTAGAAAGGTATAAAGGGGAAAAAAAAAAAAAAAGACACCCGAGCCCCACCGCCGCCCACGCCTCCCGAGAGGGACCGGAGCGCCTCAGCCGCCGCCGCCAGAGCCGGGGACGCGCCAGCACCGTTCCCGCTCCGTGAGGCGGCGGGAAGCGCCGGGACCCGCGGGGAGCGGCCTGAGCGGAGGCAGCTCCGCCGCCGCCGGGACGCCCGGGTGACGCCGCCCCCTCGCCGCCCGCCGCCCGCACCTGGCTGACGATCGCGTCATAGAACTCTCGGCGGCAGTCAGAGACGAACATGGCGGCGGCGGGGAACGGCGGCGAACGGCGGCAGCTGCGGGCCGGCCCCGCTCGAACTGGGCGCCAAAGCAGCGCCGCTTCCTATTGGTCTCCTCGTCACGGCGCGCTGGCCAATGGAAAAGCGGTCGTCCCTCCCACGCAGAGCGGATTGGGCGAGCTGCCCAACCCCTTCCGGGTCTCCGCCAATGGCGTTGAGAAAAAGGAGTCGCGACACGTGCGACCGGCCAATGGTAGGAGTAGTTCAGCCGGAAGTACCGTGCTGACCTTCGTTGCCGTGTCCGCCATATTTGCCGTGGGCGAATCGTTTGCGTGGCCGTTTGCGTGAGCGGGACGGCAGGGCCGCCTCACCCCCTCACTCCCGGTGACCGGGGACGGGCCAAGCGGGCGGAACAGCCGCCCATAATGGCCGCAGCGCCCGCTGCGAGGTCCCGCCTTCCGCCCTCACAGAAGATGGCCGCCCGGGAGGTGGGCGCCGCGCGGCAGGCTGGGNGCCGTGGTGTCAGCCTGACCGGGCCGTGCGTGGCGGGGCGGGGCGAGGCGAGGCGGCGGCCGGAGGGAGGGGGCGGCGCGGTGCGGGTCGGGCCGCTGACGCGCCGCTCGCCGTGTGTCGTCCCTAGTTCTCCTTCAACATGTTCGACCACCCCATCCCGCGGGTGTTCCAGAACCGCTTCTCCACCCAGTACCGCTGCTTCTCCGTGTCCATGCTGGCCGGGCCGAATGACAGGTCAGATGTGGAGAAAGGCGGGAAGAGTATGTGCCGTTTTACTCTGCCTAATACCGCGCGGGGAGCGCCGGGCCCGGGGCGCGCTGCCGGCCTTGGCCTTGGCCTTGGCCCTGGCCGGGGCTCGGGGAGCGCGCGGGGCGGGAGTGGAGCGGGAGGGGCGAGTACCGGGTTGTGAGCACGAGAAGAAGATGACGTTCTTCTTTTTTAAAGCCTCTCGGTAGAATCTCGGGCCCCTTATGAGCCGGGGAGATGTGTGATTAAGGACTCTCTCCCCTCCGGGTTGCACCTCGCTTGGCTTGAGCAGGGAGAACAGGTCGGCCAACTTAATTCTCAGGCTGCGTTGGTTTGAGTTGGCATTGATTTAAGGGTACCTCTAAGCCCAAACAAATCAAATTAACTTTAGGAAACGTTTTCTTTAATACTGTATTGTAAGTATTGTAAAACCTTGCATTCTCCGTTTTTCCTGATTAAATTAGGAGATCTCCATGCTAGCAGGTGTATTTGTCGTGACCGGTTCTGCTGAAATCACTGGCTCAAAAATTAATTTGCAGGAGATTTTAGAATCTTCATTTTTTTAGAGGAGATTTTAGAGAAAGGAATGTTAAAATTTATGTTATGTACTCTTTGTACAGTCATACTTTTCCTAATCTTACACTCTTATTCATTTCTGCAGTAATTATGCCACCATCAGCTTTGGATCAACTCAGTAAGTGAATATTTTGTTCTGGAATTGCAACATCAGAAATATGAGCAAATGCGTAAGCAAATACCATAGTATTTTGGTTATCTATTAAAAGCTGACTTAAATAGAGACTATGAGACTAATTAGTTGGAAAAATGTATTTTGGAAGTATTTTGTCTGTCAGACATAATGGGGGTTGTCTGACTTCAAGTACAGACATCTGAAGCGTTGGGCTGCCTGCGGTATGAATCAGTGTTTATTAACTATTAATAGTGTGTTCAGTATAATGGTTACAGTTAAGCAGTTAATCCAGTAAATTCTTCATCTCCGCTTGCTTGTTCTGGACACTGTTGTCTGGAGAAAAAAATCATTTTAAAGACAAAATAATTGGTAGTTAACTTTGAAATGGGGAAAAAGGTAAGTGAATCAATAATACAAATGGTCTCTATTGGTCTTTTTGGGTAAGGGGTTTTTTTCTTCCCCTCTGAGCTTTAGCCGTAATGGAGTTTCTTTGAGAAATTAGTTTAGTCGGGGTTTAGTTTTTAAATAGGCACGGCAGTTAAAGTTCATGAGGTGGGAGCTAAGTGATGATACCACAAGGACGTAACAGTGATAGATTCCTCTGCTGATACCCACTGCCTGCGCATCTTGGAGCCTGGGGAAGTGGTGGAAGCGCAATGACAGCACACTCTGCGTGTACCTGCATTCTCTCCTGGATTTGTAGTTTTGAGCAATTGGCATAATGGTGTGAGGGGAATCCTGTCCTGTCGTCTGGGCCGTTCTCTTGCTAATGTTCAATCTCTGAAAGCTTCAGCAATGTGTTAGTGGATTTTAATAACTAATTTTTTTTTCTCCTCTCGCACCAGGCCGACTTAATATTACTTACCCCATGTTGTTTAAGCTGACCAATAAAAATTCAGACCGGATGACGCACTGTGGAGTGCTTGAATTTGTGGCTGATGAGGGCATATGTTACCTTCCACACTGGGTGAGTTGCCTCATGCTGAACTGTCAAAACCGGAAGAGTAGGATGAGTGAGTGGCTGGTTTCATATTAAAGAGGCGGAATGTTTCCTCAGTCTTTGCTGGTCGCATTCCTGTAGTAGCTTTCAGTCGCAGCTCGGGTTTCCCTCCTGGAGAGTTTAACGAAGTAAGCAAATCAGACTGCTTTTTACGATGCACCTGACTGTCCTTCCTGAAATCAAACCACAGTAAACTGGTGCATTTCAAGGAAGGTGGACACCCCAGCAAAAATAGGCATATGCAAGGAAAGAGAATTAAAAACATCAGTCATGTTGATAGTGGTTTGTATCTTTTTTTTTTATTCTCCCAGATGATGCAGAACTTGCTGCTGGAAGAGGGGGGCCTGGTGCAAGTGGAGAGTGTTAATCTTCAAGTTGCTACTTACTCGAAATTTCAGCCACAGAGTCCGGATTTTCTTGACATCACCAATCCCAAAGCTGTGTATCCTTCCTATGCAATTATGGAGCAGGGGACAAAAAAGTTCTCTCCCAAATTGGAATGATGAAGCAGAGCTCACTCTTCAGGTGCGGCTCATACTCTTCCAGTTGTAGGTAGCTCCTGCTGCTCCTTCTGAAAACAGAAAGGATGGAGAGCTTACGTACAGAGATGTTGTCAGCTGCTGGCACAAAGTGTAGCCTGGAGTGAAGAAACATGAAGCTTGGCTTAAAATCCAATGATTTTGAGTGTCCCTTCGAAGAACTCGTATACCCTAATGTTTATTAAAAGGCTATCTGTAGTACTGATGACTTCTAAATCACATTGAGAGATGAAGGATCGGGGTTTATAACGTAGGAACTTTAAAGCTTTGATGTTGCATTGAAAACAAATGTTTCATCTTAACATACTCCAAAGATTAGAAAATGCCTTGAGAAACTTTGCTTGTCTAACTACCGGGGATGTTATTGCCATCAATTACAATGAAAAGGTACAGTATACAATACCAGTCCGTGCAACTCTTGTTTGGATACCATCAATTTGAGGAAATAAATTCTGCCCCATGTGAAAAAGTATGCCGTATTTCAGTAGATGGAGACCACACGGGTACTTGGACTGTATCTTGCGCATAGATTTTACAGATGAGCATTTTTGGCAGCACGTGTGCATATTTGTTCACTTGAGGTTGTAGACTAAGCTCAGTTGTTGGATGCTGGTGCTAAAGCAGTCAACACAGAGCAGTGCAGTATTGTTGACAGGTAATCCCAGATCGGCTTTCCGTGGGAGGAAAGGGGTTAGCTAAGTCTTCTCCTGAGCTGCTGTTTAGGCGGTTTTTAGTCTCACGAGAAAATCATCTTTTGTGCTCTTGATGATTTTACAAGTCAAGGGACAGAATTTATTCTAAATTCATAATTTGTTTTTAAAAATGCAGATTAAGGTACAGTAACAGCACAGTGAGGTACAGTAAAAGGTAGATTCTAGCTCCAGTACACAGCAATCTTCTAAGTTAAAAATCTTTGCTCTCCAGTTCTGCAGAGACCCTGCAGTATCCAGTCTCCACCTAAAGAGCACTTATTTTGGTTTTCTTGAAGCTGTCTGAAGGGAAAGATTTAGATATGCTTTTCTTATACATAATTCAAGCTCTTTCATGTACAGTCTTAAAATAATTGTTACTGTTTCAGATCTACGAGCTTCGGGTAATGGAGACCAAGCCGGACAAGGCTGTGTCCATCATAGAATGCGATATGAATGTAAGTTAGAGTGGACGTGGGAAGCCTGCGTGTACTGTGTCCTCCCAAGAGGAGAGGGCACCTCGTTCAGTCACGGCTCTGTACGCCGGCGTCGGTCTGGTGCCGCAGGACAGGTGAAATCAGATGGGATGGGGAAGGTGACTCCTTTGAGAGTATGCCATGTACCTCTGTAACCATGTCTGTGGGCTCCAGCTGCACTTCAGGTCCCGTCAGGTGACTGTAGTGCCTAGAATGTAACGTTTGGCTTCAGCAGGTTTTATAATCTGTTGTATTTAACAGCCTTGTCTTGATTCAAACTCCAGTGATACGGTGGGGTGCTGTTTTACTGCTCTCTCTCATTTACATGCTGAGACTCATTCCTGGGAGGCTTAGCCTTATTAGTTCTGAGCTAAAATCTTTAACAGGCCAACCTCAGTTCTTTCTAGATCAAAACGGAGTGATAGTTTGCGGAGTTTTAAGGATTAGTAGTATAAAGCTTATGATTAAAAGAAAAATGTCAATCATGCTTATTTTCATGCTTCTTGTATAAATAGGTGGATTTCGATGCTCCTTTGGGGTACAAAGAACCAGAAAGAAGTGCGCAGCATGAAGAGACCACAGTAGGTTAAGCTTCTGTTCTTCAAAAATGTATTCCCTAGAAGTGGGCCTCGCTCCTGAGGGAGCAGTGAGCGCCAACGAAAACGTTTTTCCTGAAGCAATTTCTTAAGTCTAAACTTCACTTACCAGACGCTCTGGTGTGTGTTACATGGGAGATGGTTGTTCTGGAAAGTGGTTGTTCTGAAGTTTAGTTGGGTCAGAAACGTGGAACTGTTCTCATGCGTTCTGCATATCACAACGTGAACACGGTGAACTAACTTGTTTCCTCCCTCACAGGATGTTGAAGCAGACCATAGTGGATACGTGAGTGACGTAGGATTTCGTGTAAGTCCCCTATTCCTGCTGCTTCCTGAATGTTGTAAAATGGTGAAGGAAAGTTGTTCCAAACAACTGCAAAATACTGCAGCATTTTCTGTTCTTCGAGGCGCCGGTTGTTTAACCAGCAGCTATCTGTGGATGTTTTGTGGTGCTTACAGCCAGGAACGGTGGGACTTGCTGCCCTTAGAAGGGCAGGCTGAATGCGAGACCAAAACGCGCTCCTACGCTCAGGGTTCATCAGCTTCATTGTACCAAAAAGAAACAGGCTGAGTCCCACAATTAAATAGAAATGATAGTAAGATTTTGCAGAATACAGTATCCCTGTGCGGTGTGCTCTCAAATACAAGACAAGATTAAAGTAAAACTCATTGTGTGTACGTAGGCATTCTCTGGTTCTGGGAATAGACTGGATGGCAAGAAGAAAGGTGTTGAGCCTAGTCCATCGCCGATCAAACCAGGAGACATTCGAAGGTATGGCTGTTTCATTCTGTTGGCAGCAAGTGAAGGATCAGTGGGTGAACAGAGTTTAACTGGGTTTTTTTTCCTACTCCTGCAATGTAAACAGGTAATTTTGTCGCAAGTTTGTGTTTAGGAAATGAATAGTCTGATCTTGCAGCCTGACTGTGATGTCCCTGACTCCTTTGGATGCAGATCCTAAGTTAATGCCGCCAGAAGTCACTCGTGCGGCTGTGGCTGTGCAGCAGACAAGTAGGAGAGGCAGCAGGGCTGGGCTGGGCTGGAGGGAGGGATGCACAGAACCCTGCCCGTTCCCTGAAGCGGAATCTGGCGTAGGGTGAAGCCTTTCTGGCCTTGGGTGGGTAACCAAAGCCGAGCCACGTGTGGGTTCCTTAATTTTTGGGTGGTGGGTTTTTTTTTTTTTCTTAGAAGGAAATGTAGAGCGTTCAGGCCTCGTTGAAGTGGGCAGGGATGTGGTTCCTGGGGTGTTGTGTCAGTTGTGCCTGTCACACTAGAACTCGAGCCCGTGTGGAAAAGCGTGTCCTTGGCCCTGTGGAAACCACAGGCTGTGTGGAAACCTGCCCACAGCCAAACTTCTCCAGCAGCTCTGGTGTCTGATTATTTCCTTCAGGTGGTGTATGCCTGCCTTTGGAAAACAATCCACTGGTTTATCTCTAGAGTCGTTTGGTCATGAAAATGCGCAGCCAGCGTCGGTACAGTAGCGGCAGACGCAGGCTGGGTCTCGCTGCGCTCAAGTGCGTGCCAAGCAGGAAACTTCTTTCATCATGTTTTTCTGCTTCTTTTGCAGAGGAATACCCAACTATGACTTCAAGATCGGTAGAATCACATTCATTAGAAACTCACGTCCGCTAGTGAAGAAAGTCGAAGAGGTAAATAAAGTTGGGTCCTTCCAGCGTTGGCCAGAATTGGAGCATTAGAACTGCTCTCCCAGTTTGCAGTTCCTGCCTCCATAGATGGTTTTCCACAGCAGGCTTCTGTGCCGAAGTGGCTGGAGCTGGGTGAGGCAGCCCCTGCTGCCTTGCCGGCTGCTGTAAAAGCGTTGCCCGATGCGCGTTTCATAAGGCGGTGCCAGCTTGTTCCGGTCGGCCACGAGGTTGCCGGAGTGCTCGTGCTTTCCTGCCCGGAAGGAGCAGGTCGTTGCGTAGATGTGGGATATGGGACGTCTGCAGCCAGTTGCTGCTGATGGAAGGTTCTGGGGATCGTTCAGTTTCATCACACACAACCAGTGAGCAAA
Organism: Chionis minor; assembly: GCA_013398295.1. Classification (NCBI taxonomy): domain Eukaryota; kingdom Metazoa; phylum Chordata; class Aves; order Charadriiformes; family Chionidae; genus Chionis; species Chionis minor. The sequence continues at coordinate 781,040 of VZSF01001201.1, read as the reverse complement.
GAACTAACAACCTTTTTCCCCTCTTTCTTGTTGCAGGATGAGTCCGGGAGCCGGTTCATTGCCTTTTCGGGAGAAGGCCAGTCTCTGCGCAAAAAGGGGAGAAAGCCCTGAGCTGTGGCACCGCCCGCCAGGCGGGAGCGCAATAAAGGAACAGTTGCAGCATCTTGGACCGAGTTACTGCCCGTGGGAGGAGGGACGGCTGCGCCACACGGGACGGCTGCGCCACACGGGATGGCTGCGCCGGGGTCTGTGGCGTGTTTAAAGCCGGAGCCGAGCGTTGAGTTCTGGGAATTCTGAAGGAGTTTTCTGCCTGTGTTTGCTGTACGGGGCAGCCCCGAGGGGGTCTCCCTTAGTAAAAGGAGCGGTTCTGCCGCGGCGGGAGGGGGCCCGGCGGGGCTCCGCCCGTGCCGCTTTCCTCCCTCCCGGTATTTTCCCGCAGTTCCCGGTGAGATTTTGCTGTTGCGGCGGCGGTGGGGACGGCTGGGCCGCGGTTGGCAGCGCGCCGCTGAGCCGGGGCGGGGGGGCAGTGAAGGCCCGAGGCTCCCTGCCGGCCGCCCGCGTCCCTCGCGCCGTCGTTGCGGTGGATCCGCGCGGCCGGAGCTTTGCGGGGAACCCGGGCGGCTTCGGGGCTCTCGGTGGGGCCGGCAGCGGCCTCACGTGCCGCGGGGGAGCCCCGCCCCGCGGCAGCCATTGGCCCAGGGGGCGACGGGGCGGGGC